>JACEFZ010023597.1:0-212500 GCA_014155875.1 Cepaea nemoralis
AAGAAACTGGCCCATCATCTTAAATTTTGGCATGGAATATGTGAAGACCCAACACTTCACACCCATTGGAAAGTATCTGTTATGGGACTACTTTTTAAAATATGAAATGTATACAATTTCTTCTGTACATAGAACTGGAAAGTTGGCACAAACATTTACCAGTGTAGTAAAGAATTCCAAACATTTGTATGTATAAGTAGTTGTCACCCCTTTTAGGATTGTTAAGATTAGATATGATTGTATAATTAACAACTGCCGTGAGACATTCCACACCTCCCACTCTCTAATCAATGTTCTCTGGAAACTGAGGAGTACTGTAGCAGATATTCTATTTCACAAGCTACCAGCATCAGCTGAGAGCCAGTCTACATCTGATTACTGAGTACATCTTGGAGTTATACGGTCTGCTTGTGCACTGAGCCAGACATGTTTGAGCTAAAGGTTTCAGTTATGTACGGTTGCCACTCTAATTCCTTTCTGTCCCAGAGTGTTATTGCTATAAGATACTATCTGAGATTGACATAGGTAAACACTTGATAGCTACAGGTCTGGGCTGTCCTGCACAAAATAGGAGGATTAAATGGTATGACAGAATCACCAATGTTGAGGTTCAGGGAGTGAGTATAAAAACTTCACAGCAGAGCAACCACAATGAAGGCTTCTGATCATCAGAAGTAGTCCCCCTTTCTGGAATGTTCCACCCTTGTCTTCCTGACATTCTCTGGGAGCGGGCCCACTGTCAGAGTCTAATGTAGTGCCAGCAGAGATGCAGGGACATCGTTACGCCCGCCAGGCGAATAGTCCCTAGCGGGGATGCTGTAACATCGTTACGCCCGCCAGGCGAGTATTAGTTACCTGCCTGCGAGGTTGCCGGCTGACGAGACAGCCAGCGGTCAGGCAAGGACAAAGCAGGACGCACGCAGGCCTCGTGAAGCCACTTCAGGTGGACAGGCGCGTTGCGGAGAAATAGCCAGACAGCTCTGGGACGCGGACTCGACTGGACGTATGATGGGAGAAAGGCTTGTGTAGTTCTGTGGCCCGAAAGTCGAGTGCTTGTACATCTTGTGAGACTGATTGTAAGCTGTGGGTTGCTTGTAAGTGTATTGTTATAACTTATGTATTGTGATGATCATCTCTAGATCGTGATCTGTAAATAAATCCATCGAAACTTCGTGTCGTTGAGTCTCAAGTCAAATCACGTTGTATTTGTACTGTCTCACATGTGTTAGGTTAACGAGCCAGGTTTAAGACCCTGACATGTGTGGACGTGGTGGCATTCGTCCGGCTTTGAAATGAACGTAGTTTAAGTATTAACATTTAAACCTAGAGTTGTGAACTTAGAAATTTTTTGTCCAACTTTATTGTACATTTAAATGTGATTGTGAAGGCTCATTTTGATATATATTATTACATTGTTTAAACATGGAGACTAAATGTGAACGTAGAGTAGCATACATATTGTTTGATCTTGTAAACGTGTAAAACATTTGTGATTGTGAAACTTGTCACCGTTTTGACCTTGTCGACATTGTGATCTTGTCGCCATTGTGACCTTGTCGCCATCTTGTAAACTTGATGTCTATGTCCTTACTGAATGTCATCTTGATGTAAGTGATGTGTCATCAATGTTGTAGAGTGTTGAGATATATTTAGATTGTCCTTTGTGAAGTGAAGTTGTGGAAAGCAGAAAGTTTTGGAAAGAAAGTGACTTGTGTTTTGAAAAAAAAAAATTGTTGACGGACAACATTACGACCTACAATTACACTCAACGCCATACAAACCTAATCAAAACTTAGTGACAAGCAGGCACACCACATCAAATAGACGCTAATTTATTTCCTCCAAAAACAAAGCAGGTTTTCTGTGCCATCTGAAACCCTTGCCCGTAGAGGTCATTTGTGTTTTGAAGTAGCGACCCTACAGTTCCTAGTCCAAATTTCAACCGTTCGTCACCGCATCCAGGACACTTGAGTATATTTTTTCTTTCTATATACTTTCGGATGCAAATTTAGGCACATATTGTCAATAGAACACAATTGTAAATTGTTTACTTTACTAACAAATTGTAACAAATTGTGTGTCTGATATTTCATTGGCATTTTCCATCATGTCGTCATTAAATGATTTCATCGATATGGGGTTAAAGTTAAAGTTAACAGGTGATGAGTTAACGAAATGGAGTGAGAAGAAATACTCTGAATACCACGAGCGTGAAGAAGAGCAGCTGAAAGAGCTGCCAAGCAGCAGAGGCAGAAACCGCAGCAAAAGAGGCAGAAGTAGAACTGTCTGCAAAGACAAAACAAGCCGAGTTAGATATTGAACTAAAGAAGGCAGAAATAGCAGCTCAGAGTAAGAGAGAAGAAACTGGAGGTACAGCTTAAAAGATTACACAACTTGATACTGAGACTGCCATTAACAAAGAGTCTAAGAAATCTGAGAGACTGGAGAAAGAAAACCAGTACAAGAATACCAAGGTATCGTACGTAATTATACCTCGGGTGACTGCATCGCAGCCTTTACCCAAAATTTTGAGAACTTTAATGGACCATTACCAGGTTCCACTGTCTGAATGGAATATTATTTATATGAGGAGTTTATCAGGGGAGCCTCTTAAAGTCATTGAGACTATCCCCAAAGACCTCAGAAAAGATTACCATTATCTAAAATCAAAGATTATGGCACATTTTATGTTAGATGAGGCAGGTTACAGAGAACAATTCAGCAAGTTGAGCCCCAAACCGACTCAAACGTTCTCTGACTACCTCTGCTTAGTCCGAGATATATTTTCCAAGTGGACTTCAGCAGCTAAAATTGATAAGAACTATCAAAAGTTAGAAGATCTTATCATCAGAGATAAAGTCATTTCATCTATTCCATCAGCATTTTCAAAGTTTTTGCAAGAGAATGAGTGCACAAGTGTGGATGAGATTGAGAGACGTGGTTCGGCTTATTACACAGCCAACAAACATTGTTTTGCCAGTGAAGCTACTGAAACCAATTTTGTAGCATCGGCTAACTATGACAAACCCTATAGTAGGCAAAAACCTTATAAGCCTACATCTGAGAAGTACAACCATTGTAAATATTGTAGAATTTCACATCATCAAGGTGAGATGTGCGACAAGAACCCCGCATATCTTACATATTTACAGAACATCGTAAACAGACAAGATAAGGAGCGTAAATCCTTTAGAAATCTGCGTAAATGTTTTCTCTGTAAGGCGTATGGACATTATCGCCATGATTGTAAAGGTAGGCAAATGACAAAGAAAGCCAATGCCGCCTTATTTGATAGTTCATCATCAGATGAAGAGCAATCAGAGAAACACCCTGTGAACTCAGCACAGGCTTTTGATATGTTTAACGCAAATAAATGTACTGTTTGTAACACCTTTTATGAAGATGGCATTTTAACATGCGGCCACTCCATCCCTATTGCCAATGAAGAAGCTAATTTGGTAGTAGATTCCAAAGGCAGAATAAACATCCATCAAGGATATGTGAATGGCAAGCCTGCTACAGTCCTTCGGGACACGGGAAGTTCACTTATTGGTCTAAAGAGAACGTTCATAATGCCTACAGACTATACAGGCAGGCACGTAACATGCAGAACATTCTCTGGCAATATTGAAAAGTACCCACTAGCATGGGCATATATTCAAACACCTTTCCTCACTGGGAAAGTAAAATGCGCAGCATTAACAAACCCGGTGTGTGATATTATAATTGGAAATTTACCAGAGGTAAATGATATGCCTCATGACATAACATCTCTTTGCATTAATGAGATCACAACATCACCATCAAATGTCATCATTGATACTGTTGTACCACCTAATGAATGTATGGTAGCTAATGTAGCACTAGAATCTCATGACATCATTGATAACACTGTTTCATCACCATCTGATATCATTGAATGTGTGAACGCAGTAACCAGATCTACTGCTAGAATGCAAGATGAAATTAATCAGACTGAGGCTATAGAAATGCTTAGCCCAGTATTACTACCTTCTGAAACTATGAAGGAGACTTTTGTAACAGCCCAAAAGGCTGATCCTTCATTGTCGAAATATTTTAATCTGATCGGCCAAAAGCCAAAGGTAACCAAAAATGCAAGATGGCATTTTGCTTTGAAAAATTGTATCCTCACCAGGTATTATACCAGAGGTGACACCACAACAGAGCAAACTGTTTTGCCAACTGAGTATCGTAAGCAAGCCTTACATCTTGCACATGATATACCTCTTGCAGGGCATATGGCATACGCAAAGACCAGATCAAGATTATTATCACAGTTTTATTGGCCCAAATTCTGCAATGACATTAAGCAATATTGCAGGAGTTGTGACATCTGCCAAAAACTTGTAAAGAAAGGTAAAAACCCACAGGCAAAGTTACAAGTTACTGACTTAGCCAGTCGACCTTTTGAGAAAATATCTGTCGACATAGTGGGCCCTCTTAATCAGATTACAACAAGAGGGAATAGATATATATTAACTATTATTGATCAATGTAGCCGCTGGCCTGAAGCGATTCCGCTAAAGAACATAACTGCCAATGACATAATGGAAGTTTTCTTCCATATATTTTCACGGATAGGATTTCCAGACACTATCCAATCAGATAGGGGAACTCAGTTTATTGCCGCATCTACTCAAGCTTTCACCAAAATGCTAGGAGTGAAGCAATGTTTCAATTCCCCGTACCATCCTCACTCGAGCGGAATTATAGAAAAATTTAACGGTGATTTAAAGCACATGCTTGCTAAAGTCACGCAAGAGCACCCCAATAACTGGGACGTATATTTACCTGCTATTCTCTTTGCTTATCGCGAGGTGCCACATGCTAGTACAGGTTTCTCTCCTTTTGAACTTATCTATGGTGCCAAACCACGTGGCCCATTAAGCTATCTATCACCAAATGTTAACTGAATCCACTCCTTTACTGAAACCCATATCATCATACGTATACGTTACATCATTGCGTGAAAGAATCATCAAATCTTGTATAATTGCAAAGGATGCACTAAAATTATCTGGTGCTACATATAGACAATATGCTGACAAAGGTAACAGGACAATAACGTTGACACCTGGACAGGACGTTCTTCTTCTCCTACCTAGTGACAGACACTTATTGACTGATTCTTGGCAAGGACCATTTAAAGTGACGAGACAGATTTCACCTGTAGACTATGAGATCCAAATAAAAGACAAACACAAAATATTCCACGTCAATATGCTAAGACCATATTACAACAGAGACAACGAACAAGACGATACAACAGCATGTACAGTGATAATAGACCATGAAGATGACGAGGCTAGTGACGAAATTCCAACACCTGCATTAGACACGACGAACTGCTTGAAGGAAATTAAAATCAACCCAAAGTTAACTCAAGCAGAAACAGACAGTTGCAAACAGCTCATACAACAGTACAACACCATTTTCTCCAACAACCCAGGACAAACAGAGTTAGTACAACATCACATCACACTCACGTCAAATACACCCATAAAATGCAGACCATACACCATTCCATTGCATTACAAAGAACACTTACATCAAGAGATCATTAGCTTAGAGAAAAACAACATCATCAGACGATCCCAATCAAATTTCTCATCTCCAATGGTCATAGTACGCAAAAAGGACAACACAATAAGACTCTGTGTCGACTATAGGAAACTAAATAAGATAACTCTTTTAGATTTAGAGCCAATGGCAAACTCTGAAGACCTATTGACAGAACTGACAGACGCTAGGTTCTTTACGAAGGTAGACATGACTAAAGGTTACTGGCAAATAGCAGTAGACGAACAGAGCAGACATCTGACAGCTTTTGCCACACCTTGGGGACTGTACGAATGGTGCAAACTTCCATTTGGGCTTGTCAATGCCCCAGCAACATTCGTACGTATGACACGACTTCTACTAGTAGATATTCCGAACATATATTTGTTATATAGACGACATTTGTGTTCACACAAAGACGATGACAGACCACATAAAGACATTAGAACAGACATTTGAACGCATTAGACAGCACGGACTGACGGTAAAGCCTGCAAAAGTAGACATAGCCTATCAGGAAATATCCTTCTTGGGGTACAAAATATCTAATGGCTTTGTCACGACAGACGATAACATTGTGTCCAAGATACTAAAACTCTCACTTCCGACTACGAAAAAGCAAGTCAGAAGTGTGTTGGGACTTATAAATTATTATAGGCAGTTCATACCAGATTTTGCTGAACTGACCGAAGTATTTACTAACTTACTAACAAAAGATAAACCGGAGAAAATTGTAAGCAATGAATGCCTAAAATTTGCATTCCAGAAAGTATTATCTTATTTCTCTGAGAATAGTTTAAAGAATCCCATTCTCAAATTGCCAAATTCTCTTATGTCTTTCAGATTACGCACAGATGCGAGCTCCGTAGCGATTGGAGCAGTTCTGTTACAGGAACATGATAACATCCTACATCCTGTATATTACTTCTCGAGAAAATTAAAACCTAGAGAACGCTTTTGGTCGACACCGCAGTTGGAAGCCCTTGCTCTAATTGAGGGTATAACTAAATTTTCCAGATTCCTCCTGGGACGTCATTTTATTGTGGAGTCTGACAGTAGTCCATTGAGATTTATCAATTCAGGTGTACCTTCCAACCAAATGATAGCTCGCTGGTCTCTTAAGCTTCAAGATTACAGCTTTGAAGTTCGACACATCGCGGGCAGAACCAACACGATTGCCGATCTTCTGTCCCGTTGTCCGACCGACCCAGTAAGCACCAATGTCTGAGTGCAGTGTGTAAAATACACTCAGACCAACACAGCCATGCATCAGTGAAGTTTTTTTTCACGAAAGCTGTGTATGTCTATATGATGTGATAGGGGTTTATTCCCAATATAAATAGTTTTCTTATTTTACTATTAATGTAGTGATTGTCGTGAATAATTGTGTAGTGTGTGGTAGAAAGAGAACTTTATTAATTGTATATATTACGAAACAAGAACAGTACCACATTCGCTCTGAACTTACCGCAAGCGAACTGTCAAATTTATCCGTGGTAGCTGCATTTGGAACTTATCCAGTGATATTTTAACTCCGTGTGTGAAACTGTGACCTGAACATTGACATCTACACCACTTCAGTCAATCGAAATCCAGAAGTTTTTCCAGTTGAAACAACCAACACATGAACGATCAGAACATTGCACATTCCGTTTTACTACATCAGACCGGAACAAGTGTGTTCTACAGATTTCAACATCAGCGGTTCGTGTGTACTTCCGGATGATTTAGAAATTTAGTTCAAAACTTAGCAGACGACAAACAAAACCTTAAAAAGTTATAACACTTCTAAACTATTTACGATTCAATAATTTCGAATACACGAATTGTGTATTAATACTTTTCATTAAATGTAATCTTAGAATCATACTTTGATTAATTTATTCATACTACCGACATTTTTTCGCTAGTATGGAAGATCATCAAGCTATGACGCTGAGAAATAGAATTATTATTGTAAGATATTACATTTCATAATTTTTCAAGTTATGTCCCTTTCATTTAATTGTTATTACATTATTACACCAAGGGCGTTAATTGAAATGTATACGATGATGTATTGTGTATAAATAGCCATGTTGTTGCCAGATTGTTTAACACGCCAAGAAGCCATCTACTGGGCATGGTAGAGTGTTACCGACATTGCAGACCGACACAAGAACTCCTGGCCAAATGAGGTCAGAGTTTGAGCGTTGAATGCGACTTATATAAAGCCGTATTACGGTCTTGCCAGATGTTTTTTGTCTCAAAAAGCATATTATTACTTTTTTTTGAAAGGCTGCGAGGTAGTTGCTTGGGAAGCTGTTACTACCGATCTGACTGGGTCAATAATGCAATTAAGGTAATCAGCCATCGAGAGGATGAAGCTTGACGAGTGTTAAAGGTTGAACACCACATGTCTTTAGATACAATGTACATTTCTTATGTGTTTCTATGCCAAGATGTGTGTTTATGTATTTCTACACCAATGTATATAACAGAAAGGTTGACTCTGACAAGGTTAAAATATTAACCCAGTATTGTATATAGAGTGTACATGAAAGATAACATCTTTCATGAAGAAGCCCCGGGGGAGCATGTCAGAGTCTAATGTATTGCCAGCAGAGATGCAGGGACATCGTTACGCCCGCCAGGCGAATAGTCCCTAGCGGGGATGCTGTAACATCGTTACGCCCGCCAGGCGAGTATTAGTTACCTGCCTGCGAGGTTGCCGGCTGACGAGACAGCCAGCGGTCAGGCAAGGACAAAGCAGGACGCACGCAGGCCTCGTGAAGCCACTTCAGGTGGACAGGCGCGTTGCGAGATAATAGCCAGACAGCTCTGGGACGCGGACTCGACTGGACGTATGATGGGAGAAAGGCTTGTGTAGTTCTGTGGCCCGAAAGTCGAGTGCTTGTACATCTTGTGAGACTGATTGTAAGCTGTGGGTTGCTTGTAAGTGTATTGTTATAACTTATGTATTGTGATGATCATCTCTAGATCGTGATCTGTAAATAAATCCATCGAAACTTCGTGTCGTTGAGTCTCAAGTCAAATCACGTTGTATTTGTACTGTCTCACATGTGTTAGGTTAACGAGCCAGGTTTAAGACCCTGACACCCACCCAAGTCACGCTCCGGGTGTCTTTCTCCTGCCGTCCATTAAAACCATGTTTTGAGACATTGCATTGTGTTCGTGCTTGTTCTACAACTGTAACTAAACAATTACCAGCGAATCAAGAGACACTGGAGCTGGATAGAACAAACGTTGAGATAACCTAGAATAGTTAACTAGAATTCTTTGTCCTGGAACCACAGCAAAAAAAAAAACAACAACAAACAAAGAAGACAAGTAGAGTCAAAAGTGAATAATATGAAGAGGGGCATGGGAGTCTAAGGATAGGACGACTTGGAGACAGCTAGTTGAAGGCCTATGCTCAATGGAAAATAAAGGGGTACAGAAAAAGAAGGAACAGGAGGCAGAAGAACAAGAAGAATTCTATTATGCACAAGTACATGTGTGTAGCATTGATCACCCAAATGTTCACTCAGAACATTTCTTACATAAGAGCATCTATATAGACACCATTTGTTTCTAACATTCCACACAGGAAAGATGGTTCTAAAGATGAAGGAACACTTGGATAAAAGCACTTTACAATTTTAAAAATCATATTATCCGTTCAACCTTGAAAAAGGTTATAAATAGGCGGGTTGGTTAGTTGTCGTTTTCATTCTCATTAATAAAAAAAAGAAAAAAAAAAAAACCATCTTAGCTTTTTTTGAAACCTTTATTGTTTATTTTCCTGTGTTTTTAAAAAATACTTTTATAGCTCATCATCATCAAGTGCCCTGCCGCTGGCGTAGGCGTTCATGGCTCTCCACAGATCTCGGTCTTTGGTGTTCTGGATCAACTCTGCTGATGATATTCCTCCATGCCACCGTCTCAATCCATCCAGCATCATTTCTCTTGGTCTGCCTCTGCCTCTCTTCCCCTCGATCTTTCCAGTTGTCATGATGTTCTCCAATGCCTCTCTTCTCATCACATGACAAAGAAAGCTGTTTGTCTCTTTCTTATTGTTGTATATAGTGTTCTAGTTTCATTAGCCTCTTTCAGGCAGTCGTTGTTAGTTACTTTGTCATTCCAAGGAATTTCGCAACATTCGTCTTAAAAACCACACCTCTGTTGCTTCTAAGTTCTTCCTAATTTGTTCATTTATATTCCAAGATTCGCTGCCATACAGCAAACTGGTTCTATATAGTATTTTAGCACCTCTTCTATACATTCATTGATAGCGACGTATTGCATAAGATACTCTTCATTTTCTGAATGCCGGAGCCTTTTCCTGCCCTATTGTCTGCTCTTAATCTCTGTGTTGTACATCTTCCATCTGAATGTTATAAAGTGCCCTTTTTTTTTGTGTGATTTTTCCTAGGTATTTACAAATTATCCACTTGGTTCAGAATTTCCCCTTCTATTTTTATGTCAACATTTTGGTGTCACATTTTCTGTTGATTTGATATCACCATTGTTGACATGTTTTCTTGATAGTCAAGGAGATTCCCTTTCTGCGCACTCTCTGTTACTACAATGTCCAACAATTGTTGGTCTGTTGCATTATCCGCCACCAATAATGTGTCATCTGCATAGCCTTATATTGTTTATATTGTATCCTCCGATTAGTATTCCTTTTATAGCTGCTGTACATTATTATTTAGTTTATTTCTTTTTTAAACACAGAAGACACAAACAATATGTTGCACGATTTATTGCCTGGCATATTTCACTGCATCTCATCAGGTATACACTTCAGAGTTACATCTGAAGTGAATAAATGAATAATACTTAAGCTGAAACATTTAAAACACATAGTCACAGGTATTGTTCGAATGTGGAACATGTGTTATTCCCACAGTAATTTCAAATTTACAACAAGCTCTTCCAGAAGTATTATTCATTTATTCACTTCAGATGGTATATAATTATGCATCTCGCACCTGATGAGATGCGGCGAAACATGACAAGCTATAAATCGTGCTACATATTGTTGGTGGCTTCTGTGTTAAAATTCACTAATGGAACACATTTTTTTGAATTTATTTTTCCCTAACTTAATTCTATCCCTATTCCTAACTTTGATGTATTATTTCTACCTAATTTCTATTTCACTCCCTTTTAGTTACTCTAATCTGTTAGAATATTATGGAAGTTGGCATATTATATTATTATTTGAGTCTGAAAAACATTGAGCATACTTATGTAAGTTTAGAACATCACATACGTTCATACTATTGGTTTCTAAAATTACTGCTAGGAAAGTTGACCAAAGAACACAAAGAGATACTGAATGGTTCTACCATGTACAAAACAATTACATCTGAATGTCATGGGTTTATTTTCGCACTGTCAATATTTTTCCTGAAGACTCCTGGGAATCATCATAGAGCATGGAAGATAAACACTATGGACCAGTTGAGTGAACTAAAAAAGACAGTTAAATTCATACAAGAGACAATATTGGAGTTATAGATAATTTCAAGCAATGAAAGAAGAAGAATCACTGCAGCTAACAGAGCTTATGATTTGTATGCTGCTCTTAGCAGGCTGCATGCCCTTCAATGGAGAGATGGAGTAAAAACTCAGTACAACGAAGTTCAATCCTTTCACTTTCAACAATCTGTAATACAATGGCCACACAAATGCTAACTGACAACAACACTTTCACTTTTAACAATCTGTAACGCAATGGCCTCACAAATGCTAACTGACAACAACACTTTCACTTTTAACAATCTGTAATGCAATGGCCTCACAAATGATAACTGATAACAACACTTTCATTTGTAACAATCTGTAACGCAATGGTCATACAAATGTTAACTGACAACAACACTTTCACTTTTAACAATTTGTAACGCTATGGCCACACAAATGATAAACTGATAACAACACTTTCATTTGTAACAATCTGTAAAGCAATGGCCACACAAATGCTGACAAAACTTTCACTTGTAACAATCTGTAACGCAATGGCCACACAAAAGCTAACTGACAACAACACTTTCACTTTTAACAATTTGTAACGCAATGGCCACACAAATGTTAACTGGACAACACCAAATACATACCATTGGTTTCCAGAATTGCTGAGAGGAAGGTTGGTTCTAGGGTATGGCTAAGGAACACTTGGAGATAAATATTGAAGGGTTCTACCAGAGGATCATCCTCATACTGCAGCTCTAACCTGCAAGCAAAACAGGCATGTATAGCTTTTGTCTGATTTCACCAACTGCATCTGGTAGTTTACTGGCATTCAGCTTCTAATGGGATAAAGAGGTAACATAACAATCTCTCCAGGACTGTGTTTAGTCTAAATCTCAGCTCCGCAGGAGTTATGTCCAGCTCCAACAAACTCATGGTCATCGTGGTGATTGGCATAAAGGGCTTTTAGTGTTTTCTGATAAAATGAACACTTTCCCTACACAAAAGTTACTGTGTTTACACTTCAGATACCATGATAAAAATACACAAATTTATTTCTTATTCACTGTCATAAACTGAATTAGATATACCAGATTGTGACAGCCTGACAGGTACTTCTTCTGCTTGTGGTATTGAGTCTATGACTATTCCCAGCCTACCAGCAAGTGTTTGTAGCACTCATAGTCTCATCCCTGACTTTCAACTTGTCCAGCTTGAGAAGACACCTCAAACAGCATAACCCTGGGACATGGAGGCTCCTCTACTGCTATATGGTATTGACATAGACTACTTTTTCTGTTCCAGATATTTTTTATATTAACCTCTTTTCTAGGTTTTAGAGAGCAGCAGTAGCATAGTGGTTAGTGTGTCTCTTGACTAAGACCAGTGACCAGGGCGACATTCTCAGCAATGTTAGGATTATTTTAACCAACCAGTACAGATCTGGGGTTGACCCAACTTATACAACTGGTACCGGATTAGTTTCAGAATTTTCTGAGACAAAAAGATGGCGAGGGAAGGAACTGACATTCCCTTCCTCATTATGCCGTGGCCTAAAACTTCAGACCACAATGGCAGTATCAGCCAAGCCTAGCTTTAAATAGTTCTTAAAATTAAGTTTACCCTGGACAGTTGTTACACAACTTCTGTCCCAGACAGCATTTAATGTCTTCTAA
This sequence comes from Cepaea nemoralis, assembly GCA_014155875.1. Taxonomy (NCBI): domain Eukaryota; kingdom Metazoa; phylum Mollusca; class Gastropoda; order Stylommatophora; family Helicidae; genus Cepaea; species Cepaea nemoralis. The sequence goes on from JACEFZ010023597.1 coordinate 12,717, forward strand.
GGCAAGCACTTACAACTTTAAAGTAACAACTGCTTGGGACACAGAGAGTTAAGAAAATATAGGATGCACAAAGAAACCAATGAATGGACTGTGCACAATCTGTCACAGAATGAGTTAAAACTGGCAAAACGGTGCTGATCTTTCATCACAGGGAGGTTTACGGGGAAAGAGAAGGGAAGATGACAGCATAGTGGCAAGGTTCAAATTCGGACCAGGGTAGATTAAAAGAAAAAAAAACTGACCTGGCTCCAAGGTTGACCCATACTAAAATGAGTACCAGAAAATGCCTTGGGAAGTAAAGGCAGCTGGCATGGTACTGACCACATCAACTGGTGTTGAATGGACTCAAATGTCCAATAAGCATTAAAAAACAAAAAACTTTACTTTTTACTAATGTAGCCTGGGTTGTCTACTCCTGGCAACCCAATGTCATTCTTATGAAGGCGTAGGTCCATGCTGGCAGCTTCCCTGGAACCCATACAGTGAGTCAATTGCAGTCAGAAAAAAAGAGTGTTGAAGAGCTAGACAGAACCTATACTGTTGTATGTATGTGAATCAGTGATAATAAGCAGACAAGCCGAGAAACATCTAATGGCTGTGGAAACAATTTCTGTGGAAAATGCAAAGAATACAATAGATGGATAGAAAAAACAATGATAAAGTCCTCTAAAAGCAAATGAAATCCATAAGCTGATTAGATAGATTAGACGCAGACAGTCAAAATTTTTTGAGGCATATGAGGAGAAATAAACTTGAAAGCTTAGTGACAATTGTTACAATTGATAGGCAAAGCTCAGGGGGATGGCAAAGAGATAAATACCTGGATGACTTGACCATATACCACAACTGGGACAAGAACACATACCATATTCAAGAGTGTTGATCATAAGGGATGGCGAATCATGACACAGACCAGGAAACAACCAAACACAGCCATCTTCAAATCACTCTATCATCATCATGTGCTGTTACTTCCCAGGCTTATTGGCATGGCACTTGATGTTGATAGACAGCTGTAGATGACTGTGTTCAGTTTATTACTTGACATGTGAAAGTGCACAGAACTGGAAGAGAAGATGACTGTTCAGTTTTGTCTTGACATGTGAAAGTGCACAGAACTGGAAGAGAAGTTGACTGTTCAGTTTTGTCTTGACATGTGAAAGTGCACAGAACTGGAAGAGAAGTTGACTGTTCAGTTTTTGTCTTGACATGTGAAAGTGCACAGAACTGGAAGAGAAGGGGTGACTGTTCAGTTTTGTCTTGACATGTGAAAGTGCACAGAACTGGAAGAGAAGGGGTGACTGTTCAGTTTTGTCTTGACATGTGAAAGTGCACAGAACTGGAAGAGAAGTTGACTGTTCAGTTTTGTCTTGACATGTGAAAGTGCACAGAACTGGAAGAGAAGGGGTGACTGTTCAGTTTTGTCTTGACATGTTGAAAGTGCACAGAACTGGAAGAGAAGTTGACGGTGTTCAGTTTTGTCTTGACATGTGAAAGTGCACAGAACTGGAAGAGAAGTTGACTGTTCAGTTTTGTCTTGACATGTGAAAGTGCACAGAACTGGAAGAGAAGTTGACTGTTCAGTTTTGTCTTGACATGTGAAAGTGCACAGAACTGGAAGAGAAGTTGACTGTTCAGTTTTGTCTTGACATGTGAAAGTGCACAGAACTGGAAGAGAAGGGGTGACTGTTCAGTTTTGTCTTGACATGTGAAAGTGCACAGAACTGGAAGAGAAGTTGACGGTGTTCAGTTTTGTCTTGACATGTGAAAGTGCACAGAACTGGAAGAGAAGGGGTGACTGTTCAGTTTTGTCTTGACATGTGAAAGTGCACAGAACTGGAAGAGAAGTTGACGGTGTTCAGTTTTGTCTTGACATGTGAAAGTGCACAGAACTGGAAGAGAAGTTGACGGTGTTCAGTTTTGTCTTGACATGTGAAAGTGCACAGAACTGGAAGAGAAGTTGACGGTGTTCAGTTTTGTCTTGACATGTGAAAGTGCACAGAACTGGAAGAGAAGTTGACGGTGTTCAGTTTTGTCTTGACATGTGAAAGTGCACAGAACTGGAAGAGAAGTTGACTGTTCAGTTTTGTCTTGACATGTGAAAGTGCACAGAACTGGAAGAGAAGTTGACTGTTCAGTTTTGTCTTGACATGTGAAAGTGCACAGAACTGGAAGAGAAGTTGACTGTTCAGTTTTGTCTTGACATGTGAAAGTGCACAGAACTGGAAGAGAAGTTGACTGTTCAGTTTTGTCTTGACATGTGAAAGTGCACAGAACTGGAAGAGAAGTTGACTGTTCAGTTTTGTCTTGACATGTGAAAGTGCACAGAACTGGGAAGAGAAGTTGACTGTTCAGTTTTGTCTTGACATGTGAAAGTGCACAGAAACTGGAAGAGAAGTTGACTGTTCAGTTTTGTCTTGACATGTGAAAGTGCACAGAACTGGAAGAGAAGTTGACTGTTCAGTTTTGTCTTGACATGTGAAAGTGCACAGAACTGGAAGAGAAGTTGACTGTGTTCAGTTTTGTCTTGACATGTGAAAGTGCACAGAACTGGAAGAGAAGATGACAGTGTTCAGTTTTGTCTTGACATGTGAAAGTGCACAGAACTGGAAGAAAAGATGACAGTGTTCAGTTTTGTCTTGACATGTGAAAGTGCACAGAACTGGAAGAGAAGATGACGGTGTTCACTTTTGTCTTGACATGTGAAAGTGCACAGAACTGGAAGAGAAGATGACGGTGTTCAGTTTTGTCTTGACATGGGAAAGTGCACAGAACTGGAAGAGAAGGTGACTAGTCATTACACCAAGGCAACAACAATGTTTGTATAAAGATGCAATTTGGAGATTGATATGGTTTAAACAGCTGACTCTGGCATGCCCCATTTGAACTTCACAAATAGAGTTCTGGTAACTTCAGTTAAAGCCATCAATGCTGTCACTGGCTTCAGTTAAAGCCATCAATGCTGTCACTGACTTCAGTTAAAGCCATCAATGTTGTCACTGGCTTCAGTTAAAGCCATCAATGCTGTCACTGGCTTCAGTTAAAGCCATCAATGCTGTCACTGACTTCAGTTAAAGCCATCAATGCTGTCACTGACTTCAGTTAAAGCCATCAATGCTGTCACTGACTTCAGTTAAAGCCATCAATGCTGTCACTGGCTTCAGTTAAAGCCATCAATGCTGTTACTGACTTCAGTTAAAGCCATCAATGCTGTCACTGACTTCAGTTAAAGCCATCAATGCTGTTACTGACTTCAGTTAAAGCCATCAATGCTGTTACTGACTTCAGTTAAAGCCATCAATGCTGTCACTGACTTCAGTTAAAGCCATCAATGCTGTTACTGACTTCAGTTAAAGCCATCAATGCTGTTACTGACTTCAGTTAAAGCCATCAATGCTGTCACTGACTTCAGTTAAAGCCATCAATGCTGTCACTGGCTTCAGTTAAAGCCATCAATGCTGTCACTGACTTCAGTTAAAGCCATCAATGCTGTCACTGACTTCAGTTAAAGTCATCAATGCTGTCACTGACTTTAGTAAAAGTCATGAACCCTGTTACACGCTTGAGGCACACTGGGCATATGATGCTAGACCCATAGTTTTATGGACCAATCAGCATTCAGTGGGTGATTTGGTCTGTATACATCCGACCAAAAATGTAGGCTGGGTCGGACCTGGGTGCCCAGGCAACATTAAAAAATCCATGACCATTAGGGGCCTACAGGCAAGCATCTAGCCACTATGCCACTTCCGTTCCCCTGACTTAACTGATTCAGCGCTGAAGGATAACAGATCACCAAATGTGACCTCCCATTTGGACAGAGGATGATATATCACCATACTAGGGCCATCGTGTTATTTGGTTTTATTCGTGGCATCTTCCACAATTTTAATGCTCAGTGAACGGAAATGTACATTATAATGCTTGTTCATTTTATTGTGTACCAAGTCTGGTCTAAATCTACAGTTTGTTTGGCACTGAATCAGTTAAGTATGGGGCTTTCAGCCAAACTATAATCATTACACAGCAACAATGCAATAATGTGGCAGGAACACAGACATTCACCCATGCATGTCTTCTCAGTGACTCCATGAGCATGCTAAGAAAGATCAAGATGGGCAGGATCAAAAGGCAATGGCGTGATCTCTGGCAAGGTGACGAAGGACTCATATCTGTGCCATTTTTGTGCCAGGCTATGTGGATGTGAGAGGAAACGAGTGAGCAGCTAGACTTGCCAGCTTGGCTGCTGTGGGTAGTGAACGAGTAAACGACTCAAGGGATGGAGGTGACTCTGCAACTCTGACCCGACTGCAAGGATATCAAGTCAAATGGGGTGAATCTAGATAAAGGGCCATGCCAGGAGCCAGCCAACACAGGACTGATGTCGTCAGTCTTTGCACACTGAGACAGAAAAATGAGGGGGATTTGAGCACTTGTGGACTCATAGTTCGACATGCATTGAGGATGAACTGTTGATCAACTGCCTAACTAACTAAGCAGCTAACTAACTAGCTATCAATATCCAAACTGAAAAGAAAATGCAGACCTGTTTTCACTGGGAGGTTTAGGTCTATACTCTTCCAACACTTCCACACTAGAGGCGCCCCCTTCATTTTGGGTGGAATCTCCCTGACTTTCACCAGCACAAACTGGTCCTCCATTGAAGGCATCCAGGTGGATAGCTGAAAACACAATTATTTCAACTCAACATCACTGGCTGAAAGATCTTATAGAGGACAATCAACACTGATTGCAGAAGGTGAGGCAATCCATTTACTATGTAATATTACAAACACATATACATAGTCACCACAGAATATTATGAATGAACAAAGACAATCACCACCAGGACGTTCACTATGTTATATGTAATACTACAAATATATGTAATACTACAAATAGAATTCATCATATGGATTATGTATGAAGGAGACAGTCAGTATGTCAATTTACAAGTAAAGATATACGTTCACTAAGTAATAGTACAAATGAAGTGAAACAACATATTATACTACAAATGAAGCAAGACAAAACACCATATGATTCTAAAATAAAGTGAGACAAAACATCATATATTAAAAATGAAGTGAGAAAAAACACAATGTAATACTACAAATGAAGTGAAAAACTACACCATGTATTAACACGAATGAAGTGAGACAAAACACCATATAATGCTCCAAATGAAGTGAGACATGTAATACTAAAAATGAAATAAGAAAAAGTTGTCCAATCAACACAAACTAAGAATCTGGTTTTCTAGTTTTCTGTTAAACAAATTTTGGATGTTGAGATAAGTATTCTTTTGTGTTATCTGTTTTTTGTTGTTGTTTTGCTAAGTCATTGAAAAAGTAATAATGTTCATCTGTACCTGTATATGTTTTTCCTTTCACTGAGCACCCTAGTCCAATTAAAAAAATCAATCTGATAGCAATAATACAAATAAAGTAAACAATCTTCAATTGAACATGCCCACATGCAACATTGTGGGGTTGTCAGTTTTGCCCGAAGAAATGTTTTGTATGCTAGTAATGCAGTTATGCAGGTCTCCATGGCCTAGGAGGTTAAATGGCTTTCTCCGTAATCCAGTTTATCCATGTTGGGTAACGAAGCGCGTGAGAATTGGAAGCAGTTTTCGCCACACTGGTAACTTATGGAATAAGTGAGCCGGCCACTCAGAAAGCAATGGCAAACTACTGAGCGTAATCTTGCCAAGAAATCAACAACAGCGGTAAAATGTTGGTGTTGACAGAGATGTTCTGTAAAGGATATGCGAGGGAAAAAAATGCAGTTATCCTTCCATCCCCTACAACCTAGCAGCTATTGGGTAAGTTGTGGTGTGTTGCGGGAAATTTCAAAATCTAGCAGAGAACATTCTCTAGGCACCAGAATCCACACATAATGCAAAGGTTCTCAAATGAGTAGATGTTCTCAATTTGAGGATTGTCAGGGCCTTAACCATTCACTCTTACAGGATGCGATGTTATGTTACATCAAGCAACATCCTCCTATGTAGGAGGTAGTTACGTCTCCTCTCTTGACCTTGAAGATGGCATTGACGTGGTTGGCCAGGCTTCACTCCCAGTTCATGTAGCATCAGTCTCGACAGCGTCTGCCAGCTAAGTCCTTACTGCATTAACTGTTTCAGCTTCTGTTAATGCTACTTCCCATTTCTAAAGGATGTGAGACTTTTCCTATGTTAACACAGGATGTGTAATTGTTGCCAGGTAGCGAATATGCGTTTTATAGCGCTGGAGAGCCACTCTGTCACTCTTTTTAATTACCAACAATAATGGCATTTGAGAGTTTGTGGTTATGACTCGTTTGCAGTTCTCAGACGTGGTGTTTACGAGCCGCATATTCTGGCTCACTTAAACTGGTTAACTGTGGTTTCTATACTACTCACACTTTATAACGGGCTGAACGCAACTACAGAACAACAAGACTCCGATAGAGTTTTCACAATTATGTTAAGCACAAATACATTTAAGTTATTCAGCAATTCATCGACACCACAAACAAATTTCACATAATAAAAGAGTGGCACAATTTTGGCCGCAACTCTAGAACTTGACATGGTCTGCACTCGACAAAACCACATCATAGACTGCCTTTGTTCGGATCCTGCTTCCTATTCACTGGCAAGCGGATCCCAGCGTTTTCACGCCCCGTGAAAAGTATCCGCTTTTCACGGTCCAGGTGTTCAATTACTGAACACTGCCATAACCTCTAACCTCATCTAACCTGGGTTATGGCTTGACTCTACCATGACATAACCAAGGTCATGGCACTTGTCTTCCAGTTTTCATATAAATGCAAAATTCAAAGGTAATTTATTTTCAAGTGTAAAAAAAACATTGATGTTTCTCTTCTCCACGATCCCTATTTTTGCCTTTCATCACCATAGCTCTCTGGAGAAAGTTCTGTTCTCTGCTTTACACATATGGGTATTAAATTGAGACATTCCATCAATCCATTGTATAAAGATGACCTCTTTCTCTATTTCTGCTGTATCAAAGCGCTAAAGCTCTTCGTGGGGCAGTCTTATGATAATTTTCTTACACGACCTTACCATCTGATTTGCTGTGTTTTAAAATAGTCTAACAATGTCTCTTCTCATTACATTTAGAAACATTGTAGGCTTTCATTTCTGCTATTTCAGTACTTAACAATTTTCACTGGGATAAAACAAAACACAGCTTTGTAAAAATTATTGGTTATCAAAACTCGGCATCATGCTGCTTCAGTTACAGCTCACATCTATGTATATTCATCCAGCCAATTTCCATTTAAATTCACATATGTCATATATACTACTCTGTTTATTATATGTTTAATCTTAGTATGGATCAAAACTGTGTTAGATATATATCTATATTTTCATATAGGAGAGGGGTCAGAGTGAATATATCTCAATGCCATCTTCAAGGTCAAGAAAGGAGATGTAACAATCTCCTACATCGGAGGATGTTGCTTGATGTAACATAACACTACATCCTGTAAGAGTAAATGGTTAAGGCCCTGACAGTCTTCAAATTGTGAACATCTACTCATTTCTTCTTCTTCTTCGTTCATCCGGAGTTTTTTTTTCCGGACGTGATTGCGTTGTGCCTGTTTACAGCAGAGCTGCGTTCTTGCGCCGTTAGGCCGACACATCCGACTTCTGCGGGCATTTGTTGACCGGGTTAACCTTCCCGGGGATCTACTCATTTGAGAGCCTTTGCATTATGTGTGGATTCTTCACCTCAGCACCGCAAGGTAAAGAGGAACATGATGAGATGAGAGATAAGTGGACAATATGACATCATCAGGTTTCTGTGGGAAATAAAAAAAAATGCCCTCAAATGGATTTGAACCTTTCTGAATTGGAGGCAGATCCCAGACCTCTGAGATATATTCACTCTGACCCCTCTCCTATATGAAAATATAGATATATATCTAACACAGTTTTGATCCATACTAAGATTAAACATATAATAAACAGAGTAGTATATATGACATATGTGAATTTAAATGGAAATTGGCTGGATGAAAATACATAGATGTGAGCTGTAACTGAAGCAGCATTTGTAAACGCCATTAACATAAGTTAAGACTATATCTGTCATAATGACTGCATCCATCTTTCAAGCTGTTGTCAAGGATTGATAGACACAACCTTAAAATAATTTTGGCACACAATCACTTGAATGTGACTGGGAAGCACTAGGCATCATTCCAGAAGTTTACTGTTGTACAGATATACCCAGTGGAGACTCAACCCAGGACTCACATCATACCACACAAAAATACAAACAATCCATCTTCAAACATGAACAAGAGTCAAAATAATCAAGAGACAATCATCATGTCACCATTATCACACTGTGACCACAAGTCAACAAGTCTAAAAATATGCAGCAGGAAAGCTCGGCACAGACTGCTGCACTAACTCACCGTTCCGACTGCGTAGTGCCTGATGGCTCCATCCTCATCCTCAGTGTCCACCTTCATCTCAAACTTCCTCATCATGTTCCCAGGCTCCAAGCGCCACAGAGGATAGTTTTCATAACTTTGCACATCTTTCTTTTCTATCACATACATGCCAGTCTGTAATCATACGCAAAATACTTCTTAGCAAATTATTAGTTGTGGTGGCATAGTGCTGATCAAGAGTGGAGTGGATTCAATCCGTGGCTCTGACAGAATATTGTTCTAAACCAGTGGTTCTCAACCGGTGTTAAATCTCCCCATTTTAGGGTTTCCGAGGTGTGGTGGGGGTTGGTGGTGTTATTTTATGTCAAGATTGCATTAATATAAGAACCGATTACTTGATATTGTTTTTCCCTCCACACTTTACAGTTCTGTACTTCTCGTCCTTCTGAAATTCATTTTATAACATAAGTATACCCGCAAATTAAATTTTATGTAGACGTCTAGACTTGTTCTAGTATGTGTTATTAAATTTAGCTTCCATTTTTATGTATACTGTGTAGGGGTCAGGGAGGGGGGATTTACAGGGAGGAAATACGAAGGGGGGGGGGGGGGGGGGGGGATGACATTCTGAACATATGGTGAAGGGGTGCATGGGCCAAAAAGATTGAGAACCACTGTTCTAAACCAATATGGGAGGGAGAATGGGGCGTGTCCCTCTCAAAAACTCAAAATCATATAAATGGTACTAGATAATGTTAAGAATTTTTGGGGAAGGAAAGTGACAGGAAAAGGAATGAGCCACCCCACCTAAGTATGCCGTGACCTTGTATATGTGATGGCTGAACACTTCCCACCACTGTGCAGTATCTGTCATGTCTACCTTTACCATGACCTTGCAAATGATATCCAGCATGCACAAATAAGTTTTAAACACCCATTTGTGTACATACTAGTTTTTACACATGAAGTTTGGACTTGGTAACATTCATTTACAGAAACCAACATTATGCAAACAAAAAGACATGATAATCAGTTAAAAATTACCATGGTAGACAATTCAAACTACTGTGTGAATATGTGTGTTGTATATTTCAGCTTGAAGGATTTATCTAATTGTCTGATTTCTGCAGCATGTACCTGTCAAGATGCAGCAAAATATGTCAGGCAATAAATCATGCAATCTACTGATTGTGTCTTCGTTATTCACTTTTCCGTTTGAGATGAAGTGACTTTTCATAGCAACATGGCGTTTCTTATGATTGTGTGTGTGTATGAGCCTGATGATGGGAAAAGAAACTTCTCGGAGACAACACTAAAATTTAGTTTACTGAATTCAAAAAGGTACATACGAGGTCAGCATGCCAGAAAGGATAAGAACACATGTTCTTAAACATTTTGTGTGCTGATGTCGAGGTAAAGGTTTCAACCCCTACACAGGACAGTTGGACCAAAATGCTGACCTCTCCTCCTTGACTCGGGGACGTAAATTACAAGTACCCCTGAAGTCGGAGTGGGATTGCCTGATGGCAAGGGACACTGTTAAAAGGGAAAGCTAATCCACACCCAAAATTAAGTCCAGCACTACTAGAGGTAGTGTGTATAAACTATGCTTGAGTACAAAACTGAGCGAGGCACCAAAAAAAAAAAAAAAGAACTCGGAAAGTTATACAAACAATAAACACTTCAGACCACAAATGGTACCTTGTACAGATTCTCTCCATCAGCAGCAACATCTTCTTTAGAAGCAGCAGTTTGGGAAGGCCTGCGAGCAGTCAACACAGACGAGTTATCACCAGTGTGGGCAGCAGATGAGTAACTTCTGTGGCTTGTCATCGATTTCCCTGATTTTGAACTTGGATTACGTGTACGGGGCCGTCTGTAGGTAAACGCAAGCAGAGTAGATGTTAACATACAAAACTTAGGAAGCAAATATGTAAATGTATTTAAATCTGCCTTTGATTATGGGAGCTGAGGTGGCCTAGTGGCTAAATGCTTGCCTGCCAGCCTGGTACTCATGGGTTCAAATTTGTATTAGGGCGGATTAATGAAATGACCTGACTAAAAAAATCTGTGTCAATGGTAGCGTGGACAGTAGATAATATGTCAAGACTTATTTTATGACTTTCTGTAATATCTCAAGACTTATTTCCTGACTCCCATGGATAGAAAATGTTATACAGAAGGTTTAATTTATTAAATCTACAGTAATGTAATCCAATTATTTTATTAAAACTCATTATTCCAGTAGAATAATTTCATCTGATTTTTTTTCTGAACCGTTAATAATTTCTACCCCATAGAACCCCAATCTCTGTGGAATGTGAAGCATTTTCAGAAACAATTCTACTTTATCACACATAAACACACATGTGCTGCACACAAATGCGAATACACAAGTTGGAAAAAAAAGGTGACATTACAACACAACATACTTTGCTTTCTTTCGTTTTTCATCAACTTCATGTCCTTGTTTCAGGTCCTGTGGAAAATAAAACCCCAGATGAACTGAAAGATAGTTACACACAAGAAGCACAAAACTGATCAAACCTGATACACATTGTTTTATAATGTGAATGTCAATGGTAGCACTGACAGACCAAAGTATTATCTCTCAGCCTCAGATAAAACACAGCTTGTATCAGTTGCCAGCATGCATCTCTGTACAGAATATGCTCTCAACTCATTAAACAATCAACCACCTTGTCCTAGAATAAACCATACTTTCAAAGAGTTGAGTTGAGCTGAGCTAAGAACCGACATCATTGCACTCAGGACATTCCCATACGCGCTCTGTTCCCTCAATCAACAGTCAGCGAAGAGTCATACTACTAACTGTTCCCACCGCTATCCGATTGAAAATTCTCCTGGTCTTCCTTTTCAGTTTTGAAATTCTTTCAGAACCCCTGCAATCTCATTCTTTCCACATATGAGTTCTCAATCTGTTCCCCCGTCTTCTTCACTTGGTCCCACAGGCACACTTTCAAAGAAAAACCTATCAGTGTCCAACAATTATCAACTCACTCTGCAGGCTCTGGACATTCTAAAGCAAATCAGCACTTTCATAAGGCCGCAAAACAGACAATTAAGCAGTGTTAGAAAAAGAACATTTCTAATTGCATGTAGTTTGCAGGAAATATTAAGCTGATCTCCAAGGTGTGTACTGGACTGCAGCCAGCAGGGTTACGATCGGCTAGCCTCTCCCAGGAGGGGTGAAAAGTGAAAATTAGTAGCCTGTAGATGACCTGCAGACTACACAAGTCAACTCCTCCTCCCTGTGGTGTAGACCGGGAAACCATAACCGCTAGGCCATGGCCAACGGGGCTCTGACTCGCCTGGGGGGACGGACTCCCCTTGGTCAGTATTTTCATACTGCTCATAGAAAAGCTAAGAAGTAAACAGATTACAGAGTGTTAATAAGTGAAAAAAGACACTTGCATAAACACACATTGAAAAAAAACCCTGAAAATAGTATCCTATGGCAAATGTTGGGACCACGAGCCGTATAGGGCATGCAAAATCATTTGGTCTGGCCTTGATCAGGCAACTGCGGGTAGGACTCAACCAGCTTCTCAGCTCGATGCTTTCAAATGTACAATTATCTGAAGCTAAATTAAATCTGTTGAAAGTGCAACTCGAAAGGAATAACATGTGCATTTCCCTACTCTGGAAGGACAAAAGCTCACTATGACATTTGAATATGTGGTACTTTATTTTTAATTCACTGCAAACAAACTGCATAGTTCTTTAATCGTTTACCGAGCAGAACGGCCGAGAGCGTTTATACCCTGAACGGGCAAACCGTACCAAAGCGTTCATGATTACTAAGTGTTGTAAAAACACGATCTCGCGGCTTTCCGAGACTTCCGATTGTTTACCTCGTGTTCTCGACAAATAGATAACAAGAGCACCATTTGCAAGCGATTAGATCAGATTTTTGTATAGTTTTCGGGGTTTTACGCTTTGTTTTTCAAAATGGATTTCAATGATTCTTCAAGTGATAGTGGAGATTTCGTTGGGTTCAATTTATGTGACACTGAATTGTGCGAAACAAGCAACTAGAAAGTCGCATAGAAGCCCTTGAGATGTGGATATACAGACGAATAGGTCGTATTTCATGGAAACAAAAACAATCAAATGCAGAGGTCCTAGAAAAACTGGGAATGAAGAGAGAATTGATGAAAGAAATAAAGAGACAAGTGAAATATTTTGGCCACGTTAAAAGACATGATACTCTTATAAAAACCATACTGGAAGGCAAGGTTGAGGGCAAGCGAGCAAGAGGTAGACAACGATACAAGTGGGAGGATAACATCAAGAGATGGATGAACATCAGCCTGACAGAAAGTACAGTCAAGGCAAGAGACAGACAGTGTTGGAGATCCATTGCAGCCAACCTTCATTGCGGAGACGGCACCTGATTGATTGATTGATTGACTGATGAATTGCGCGAAGTGACTGTGAATCGGAGCTAGATATCAGTGATATTAGTACTGATATCAGTGTGTGCAGTCTACATACTTTGGATCGGACCTCTCGGACTTTGAAGAAAGTGATTAATAGTGTATAGATAACTAACAATCACAAACAATATGATGTATTTTGTAAATAATTGTGTTCATGTGTAAATAACTAGCAACATTGGATTATTTAATTTATGCAACATGTGAGTACAATTTTAAATCTGCATTCATTTATTTCCTTCATTCTTTTCTTTGTTTCATAAAATTCTGTTCACCAACACCTTAGATATGATGTTTTTACTAAAATATCTTAGGAAACAGCTGAAAAATCTTGCCCGTCCAGAATTAGAAAAAGGAAAAATGCTTGCCCTGTAAAGGGTTAAGCACTGACCTAGATTTGGTCTGACTGCCGATTTTCAGAATAGGGATATCGGGATTCACCTTGTGGTTGGTCGACAAGTGTGTTTGCAGCAAGATGTACCCAAAACCGCATGTCATTGTCTTCGCAAACTGACCCCCAGATACATCAAAGATGAGCGCAGGCAGATGGGACATACACAAGATAAGATGAGTAGCACCAAATACGGATATACACTTCGACGACAGTGAGGGCCCTCCAGACCCAGAAACATTTATTGCATCCATCAATTGGTCTAGCAGTCCACCACACATTCAACCGGAAGTGACTGACAACACATTCAATTTACATGATTCTTTATTTTAATAAATACATTACACAATAGCACTTGCTTGCCTTCTACTTGTGAAAGCAATTATATGCAACACCCCTACACCCACTATGGAATCACCCTAATGTCACATGATTTCCCGGGAACTCTCGGGATTCCTTTGTTTGCGGTGAATTAAAAATGAAATACCAAATATGCTGGTGAATGCACGATAACCAATTGAGGTATTTAATGAAAGATTCTTCTTCTTCTTCTTCGTTCATCCGGAGTTTTTTTTCCGGATGTGATTACGTCGTGCCTGTTTACAGCAGAGCTGCGTTCTTGCGCCGTTAGGCCGACACATCCGACTTCTGCGGGCATTTGTTGACCGGGATAACCTTCCCGGGGTAATGAAAGATTCAAGGACATGAAAAGTAAACAAATGGAACTGAAAATCATTGAAACACCATTTACTGTGGAACCAGCTGATGTGCCTGATAACCTACAACACAAAATCATTCAGCTGCAAGGCAATGATGAGCTGAAAGCTAGGTACAACAACCTCCCACTGCTTGAGTTCTATAAACATTGTATAAGCAATGAGCTGAAAACTAGGTACAACAACCTCCCACTGTTTGAGTTCTATAAATGTTGTACAAGCAATGATGAGCTGAAAGCCAGGTACAACAACCTCACACTGATTGAGATCTATAAACGTACAAGCAATGATGAGATAAAAGCTAGGTACAACAATCTCTCACTGCTTGAGTTCTATAAACGTGGTACAAGCAATGATGAGATGAAAGCTAGGTACAACAACCTCGCACTGCTTGAGTTATATAAACGTGGTACAAACAATGATAAGCTGAAAGCTAGGTACAACAAACTCTCACTGCTTGAGTTCTATAAACATTGTACTAGCAAAGATGAGGTGATAGCTAGATACAACAACCTCCCACTGCTTGAGTTCTATAAACATTGTTCAAGCAATCTCTCTATAAAGATGGGTTAACCTTCGAGTGGTATGTAGCTTGGAACAAATTTCTCAACTGAGAATTAAACTCGGATCAATGTGATGATAAGTGCTCTTACAGCCCAATATACCAAGGCTCCCAACCTCATCCTGTGGAGCCCTAAATAACATTACTTTCAATGTTAAAACACACATAAAGGCACATACACATTACCCCTTACAACATATGCTATTTCTGCTGAAGTGTGAGCAGTTGATTATAACAATTCAGCGGCTGTTTCGCATACATCTGTTAGTATTTCTCTCTCTTTCACACACATACATAGGGTGGTGGTGGTAGTGTGTGTGTGTGTGTGTGTGCATGTGTCTGTCTGTCTGTGTTAATTTGATATATTCATTCACATTGTAATAAAACAAAATATTAACACATGAGATTGTCACACATAAAAACAGACCTGAAAAAACCTAAACAACACTACACATGACCCACTGTATTCTAATCAAGTAGCCAGGTTTCTGGTGCACATAAGCACTGTATCTACAAATAGCCACCCAATGTTACTGAGTTGGGGAAGGAAAAGGGGAGAGGAAGGTCACCCAATCTAACCATGCTGTGGCATAGTATCTGTGAAGATCTGTCAGTGGCTTACTAATATAATAATAATAACAAGCAGTTTTTCCCAACCTTTTTTGTGCTACGCCCCACCTAAGCCTTTCTAAAATTCTTATGCCCCCCCCCCCCCCCCCCAAGCATATGCATCATTTTTAATATTCAAAAATTGAAATGTTCACTAAAGAAACTTGAATTTGTTTTAATTTTAGAAGGGTTCACGGTTCCCAGAGGGGCCAGAGCCGAGCGCCCCCCCCCCCTCCCCCCCCAAGACAAGCTGGTTCCCCCGCCTCCCCCTTTTTTGTGTGGACCCTTAGTCTCACTGTGAGCTATTGCCCACAGTGGTCCACCAGGCCCACATCTAAGGTGAAGATATGTAATGGGTTTTTATGTGATCATCCCGGCCCCTTGACCAGACCAGGTGCACTACTGGGGGGAGAGCAGCAAATGCACCCGATCCTAGCCAAAGGACCGATAGGTTTAGGAAGAAATCACTAGGAAATTATTGCAAGCACAGTAAGTAAATTTTCAAAACATATAATGGCGATCTTAAATGCAAGTACAAAATAATTTTAATGTAAGATGTTTCTATATTATTTTAATTATTAGTAATTATTTAAATGTAGTGAGATCCTTGCGCATGATGCTTGCTGCAAAGAGATTTTATGTCAGGTTCCAATTTAGTTAACTACAGCCTCAAGTCGCCCCATTTTGTTATATCCAGCCGATTTCTTCCATTTTCGAATTGCCCCCCTTAACAATCGAATTGCCCCCCTGTGGGGCGTGGGCCCCACGTTGGGAAACACTGCCTTATATAGACTGGCACAGTTAATTGTTGTGCACTAATGGGTTTATGGAGGAGATTGGAACACCCATGTACGGGTACAAATGCAGTGGTCATAGTCAGAACTGCACAATTTTTGTACCAGCATTTGTGACCAGATTATCCTTCTCGGACATGAATACTTGAACTAAGCAAAACTTAAGAGATAAACACATTTATTCACATCTACAGACCTACCAATTCAAATGGCATCCAGACAGGATCTTTGTCTGAGTCATAATCTTTGTCAGAGTCCTCCTTTTTCAAACTCCCTTTACCCTTGATTGGATGAGGGATGGGCTCATCTGAGCTGCTGTCTGAACCTGAGAATAAATAACAATGAGCCAATGATGACAAATACTTGTTGACACAAGGCTGAGGAATGGATGACATCAGGCAGGAATAGAAATAAGTAACTATCACAAGTAGTCATTTAGTGAAGGACCCCCATTCAGGCTATGAGGTGTATTCAGCATGTGGCACTGGCTACAAAATTAAAATAAGGAAAGCTGTAATAAAGCTTTAAATGGCAATGAATGAATCACCAGAAATCTACTTCTCGTTTTCTGGTGTTTCATTCTTTGGCTCCAAACTTGTATAGACCAACTGGCACTTTATGGATGATGTAAATATCATGCTGGCCAGCTTGGCTTCCAGGGACATTGTCTGGTGCCAGTGTTAGGATGGGTGGACCACTTTAATTAAAACAATTCTCCTCGATGGGGAATATGGTGCTGCCCCCTATCTTCTGACTGCGCAGCACTCAATGCGTAACGTGATCAATATCACATAATGTGGCAATGCTGTGTATGAGACCTACCATTTTTCATCTTTGTCTGAGATGGTTAAGCATGTGATCCACTACTCCAGAATAAAGGAAATGTATAACAACCATCCATCATGTGCAATGCCTGTAAGCGTTGGTGGTCATGATTCGCAATTTCACTCGATCATTAGAGTCGTGGATCAGCTCAATGTTTTTGTCTCGACCATGGCAAGTGGTCAAACTAATAAGGTATTTAATTCTCTGTCTTCCCCTCAATCTTGCCAGTTGTCACCAAGTTCTCCAATTTATTTCTTCTCTAACTACATTAAAATTATATATCAGCAAGGCATGTTTCATTTAATGAAAAAAGCTATATAATTTGAAAGGCATGTCAAATGGACTCAAAGTCTTTTGACCACTCTTAAAATTGATTGAAATTAGAACAATTATACACAGAACAATCCTGGTCAGGCATGAATATTTGCTGTCACTAACTACAATAATAAAGTAAGTAGCAATGTATTTTTACATTCTCCTTCGCCTGAACTTGATGCCCCATTGAGGCATAGAGCCGCAGTCCTCAACCAACCCACACCAAGCTGTCCTATCTTTTGCTGTCTCCTGCATCTCTGCTCATGCACGACAAAATTGGAATAGACATCAACTACCGTATGGATGGAAAGTTATTCAATCTCAGAAAGCTGAAAGCTAAAACCAAAATTAACAGCGGCACCGTCAGAGAGCTCCTGTTTGCTGATGATTGCGCTCTATACGCCAACTCAGAGGCGGACATGCAACATAATATTACAGCTTTCTCACATTCATGTGCCAACTTTGGGCTCAATATCAACTTGGAGAAGACTGTAGTTATGTACCAGCCAGCTCCAGGGAATAATCACACTGTGCCGAATATCAAAGTGAATGGTCATAGACTAAGTATTGTGGACAAATTCACCTATCTTGGCAGCACTGTGTCACAAGCTGCCACAATTGATGACGAAGTGAATGCAAGAATCTCCAAGGCCAGTGTGGCCTTTGGCAGACTGTACAAGAATGTATGGGACAGAAATGGAATAAGCCTGCAAACAAAGCTAAAAGTCTACAAAGCAGTTGTATTATCCACACTGCTATATGCTTGTGAAACCTGGACTGTTTATCAGCGACACGCTAGGAAATTAAACCACTTCCACACAGTCTGCCTAAGGAAGCTACTGAAGATTAAATGGCAAGACAAGATCCCAGATACTGAAGTCCTAGAAAGAGCTGTCCATGCCCAGTATCCACACTCTACTGATGAAGAATCAGATTCGTTGGGCTGGTCACTTGACTCGCATGCCAGATCACAGGCTCCCTAAACGAATTTTTTACAGCGAACTGCGTTGTGGTAAACGCTCCCAAGGTGGCCAGAGGAAACGCTTTAAAGACACTCTGAAAATCTCTCTGAATGCTTTTGGAATTCATCATGACACCTGGGAGACTGCAGCCAGAGACCGAAATTCGTGGCGTGCATCATTACACAAGGGTGCAGTCATGTGTGAGGCAACCAGGACTGCAAGAGCTGTAAAGAAAAGGCAGGACAGAAAAACCACTGCAGGAAATCCTCGTTCAGAAACGTCAAGCATTCTTTGTCCACATTGTCAAAGAACATTTCGAGCCAAAATAGGCCTTATCAGACATCTTAGAACCCACGGCTCCATACTTTCAACCCGACTGGATGAAATGAATGGTCATCATCATTCTTGACGGACAAACAACACACACATTCTTGTCTTCATGTGCTTTTAGATCTCCCACTACAGTATTCGCGCTGTGGGCTCCGGATGAGGGAGTGTCTAGTGATCCTGTCCTCAGGTTTCCTCAATGTGTATCCTGATTGATTGATTGATTTAGGAACCGACATCACAGCATTCGGGGCATTCCCATAAGCGCTCCATCCCCATCCTCAGCAGCCAGCGAAGAGTTCCAACACTAATAGTAATGTGTATCCTATCCAACACCAGTCTTTTTCTCACCTTCTGATTCACTGACATTTGTCTAGTTCTCCCCATGAGCTCCACATTGGTGACTCTGTCTTACCATTTTAGTCCCACTATCCTGCAGAAGCACCAGTTAATGAATGTTTGTAGTTAATTAACAATTCTTTTAGTCATTCGCCATATGGCAGTAGTGATTTAACATTAGAGTTAAATATTTGGATGTTAACATTGCTGGGTAACTATACAATCTGTAACAGTACTGAAACTAACCTACTATGCTGAAACAGACTGAATCTAGCATGCAACAGTGAAAAAGCAGTAACTATTACAGAAATCTAGAGTTTTTAATTTCTGATTAGTTTAAAGCAATCATGATTGCCACAGCACTATACATTCTTCACCACAACACAAGTGGTCCAACCTGACAGTGCCAAAACAAGTTGTCCTACACAGGTAGAGAAACTGACTACAATCAATTCCAATAGTTTAGTTGAGTTGAGTTAAGAACTGACATCACTGCGCTCAGGACATTCCCACAACGCTCCGCCCCCTTGTTCAACAGCCAGTGAAGAGTTATACTACTAATCGTTCACACCGCTGTCTGATTGAAAGTTCTCCTAGTCTTCCCTCTCAGGACTGAGATTCTTCTAGAACCCTTAAAGATACCCAGCAATATCATTCTTTCCACATACAGGTTCTCAATCTGCCCCCCTCCCCCACCTGGTCCAACAGGCGCTTGACCACCTCTCCCTTGTCCATAGGTAATCTACCACCAAGAGGTGCATTCCCTGCCAGTCTATAAGCCTGCTCATTCCCTCGCAATCCTGCATGGCCAGGGCAAAAAATCCATACAATTCTCACAATCTGTGACCTCTGAAGCGAGGATAGAATAATTATCACAAACACACATTATGTGTCCCTTATACTTCTATGGATGACATGGCAGGTTGAGAAACTGACTAAAATCAATCCCAATGATTACCACACACATTATGTGTCCCTTATACTCTATGGATGACATGACAGGTAGAGAAACTGACTACACTCAATCCCAATAATTATCACACACTATGTGTCCCTTATACTTCTATGGTTGACATGACAGGTAGAGAAACTGACTACCCTCAGTCCCAATAATTATCACACACATTATACATGACAGGTATGCCATACCGTGACTCGGCTACTTAGCATGAATGAATCAACGGTAAGTCAATGTTTAATTTCACAGCTCAAAGGATCAACAGCAAACCATAAATGAACTGGAGCCGAAACGAGGAATGAATGATAAGGTAGACTCTTGTTGAACATCAAAAATAATCGCTGCTTTATTTCACAGCTACGGTTATAGTAGTAACATTGATATTATTTCTCTAAAGGGCCTGTGCTGCCAAGCCGGCGATAGAGTTAATTAATATCTAAGACACTAACATACGAACCCTATTTCATTTCTCAATCCTTTCGTCTCCTTCATTCTTCCTTTCTTCTGTCTATCATTTGTGACGCTGTTCGATCAGTCTATCTAGGTGATCTCTGCCCACCGAGTTTTTCAGTCGACGGCGACATTCCTTGACATCATCGGTGTTTCATCCCTTTATCTATCCATGTCATCCATCCACTGATCTTCCATCAACACTGTTATCCACTTTGTCCTGCCACAATTGATTCGAATGTGTACACACAACTTGCCATTGCGAACTCCAGCACTAGACTCCTTGTAGTCTAGTGACGTCAGAGTGACGTTTCTGCGTTCACAACTTGTATCCTAGATTCCGTACGCTTTTGGGTTCCAGGATTCTCTCCATGTTTTTGTTGACGTCAATAGCGGGTACCTGCCCCATGGCAAGGTAGAGAAACTGACCAGTCAATCCCAATAATTATCACACACTATGTGTCCTTTACACTTCTATGGTTGACATGACAGGTAGAGAAACTGACTACACTCAATCCCAATAATTATCACACACCCTATGTGTCCCTTATACTTCTATGGATGACATGACAGGTAGAGAAACTGACAACAGTCAATCCCAATAATTACCACACACATTATGTGTCCCTTATACTTCTATGGATGACATGACAGGTAGAGAAACTGACTATAGTCAATCTCAATAATTATCACACACTATGTGTCCCTTATACTTCTATGGATGACATGACAGGTAGAGAAACTGGCTACAGTCAATCCCAATAATTATCACACACCCTATGTGTCCCTTATACTTCTATGGTTGACATGACGGGTAGAGAAACTGGCTACAGTCAATCCCAATAATTATCACACACCCTATGTGTCCCTTATACTTCTATGGATGACATGACAGGTAGAGAAACTGACTATAGTCAATCCCAATAATTATCACAATATATGTCCCTTATACTTCTATGGTTGACATGACAGGTAGAGAAACTGACTATAGTCAATCCCAATAATTATCACAATATATGTCCCTTATACTTCTATGGTTGACATGACAGGTAGAGAAACTGACTATAGTCAATCTCAATAATTATCACACCCTATGTGTCCCTTATACTTCTATGGTTGACATGACAGGTAGAGAAACTGACTATAGTCAATCTCAATAATTATCACACACTTTATGCGTCCCTTACACTTCTATGGGTGACATGACAGGTAGAGAAACTGACTACAGTCAATCCCAATAATTATCACACACTACGCGTCCCTTATACTTCTATGGATGACGTGACGGGTAGAGAAACTGGCTACAGTCAATCCCAATAAATATCACATACATTATGTGTCCCTTAAACTTTTATGGTTGACATGACAGGTAGAGAAACTGACTATAGTCAATCCCAATAATTATCACCTCCAGTAACTGCCACCCACGCAGCACAGGTCAATTATCCACTCATGACTGATAATACGGTAGTGAAAACAATAGTCACCTCCAACAACTGCCAAAAACATGACAGTACTAGTACTCTCATGGTTGATGATACAGAAGAGAAAGCAATACGGTCACCTCCAATAACATGGGTCCCTAGTACTCTCATGGTTGATGATATAGCAGATAAAACATTATTGTCACCTCCAACAACTGCCAAAAACATAACATGACAATACTAGTACTCTCATGGTTGATGATACAGCAGATAAAACAATACAATTACCTCCAATAACATGGGTCCCTAGTACTCTCATGGTTGATGATATAGCGGATAAAACATTATTGTCATCTCCAACAACTGCCAGACACAAAAAATGGGTCCCAAGCAATCTCATGGTTGATGAAATGGCAGAGAAAGCCTAATACAGTCACCTCCAATAACTGCCACACACACCTCAGGTCTCAACTACTACCATGTTTCACATGACATGTAGACAAAATGTATCGGTAACCTCCAATAACTGTCACACACACCATAGGTCTCAAGTACTACCATGTTTCATGTGACATATAGACAAAATGTGTCAGTAACCTTCAATAACTGACACACACACCACAAGTCCCAAGTAATACCATGTTTCATGTGGAGAAAATGTATTAGTTACCTTAAATAACTGCCACACACACCTCAGGTCTCAAGTACTACCATGTTTCACGTGACATGTAGACAAAATGTATCAATAACCTCCAATAACTGCCACACACAACTTAGGTCTCAAGTACTACCATGTTTCACGTGACATGTAGAGAAAATGCACCAGTAACCTCCAATAACTGCCACATGCACCATGGGTAGCAAGTACTATCATGTTTCATGTAGAGAAAATGTACCAGTAACCTCCAATAACTGCCACACACTATCATGGTTGATGTGGTCAGGTTAAGAAAATTTACTAGTCACTTAAAATAACTAACATGGGCCTCTACAAACTCACTGTTTATGTGACAAGAACAGCCTGTGCGCCTTATCACCCGATGGCTCTCTATATCTCCCGCCAAGCCCATCCTTAGCTAGAACTTGTTAAAATGTCTTTTATGTGCTCTGAAGAAACAGAACCCTCTAATTTCTTCTGGCTAAATCTCATTCACATGCAAACTTTTTCAATACAATCTACATACTGATTATCTGCCCCCTTGAACTCAGCCAGTATTACCACACTGTATTACCATTAACCACACTATGAGAGGTACATATTTTGAATTGGCTAAATATATAGTGATATACCTTGTGTGTATGTCTAACTGTACTTGTTTGCATTTGAATGGGTTTGTGTGTGTTTGATTTGGGCATGTGTATCTGTCTCTATATGTCTGTCTGCGTGACCGCATGTCTGCCTGTCTATCTGCGTGCTTGCCTGTCTGTGTCTGCATGTATGTCTGTGTGTGTGTGTGCATGCGTATGCATGTGCATGCATAGAGGTTAAAAATAATTGAAGATGGCATGTTCTTGCACATGAAAGTGAGTACAGGACAATGAGTAATGGAACGATGGCAAAGCGGAGGCAGTGGTGATGTGATTTTGAGAAGAATGATGAGAACAGTGTGCAAGGAGAACACAACAAATACTGAGGTATTGACAGCTGCAGGTTTGACTAGACCACTCATCAAAGCCACAATGAAAAGGCCAGATGTGCTTCCGTGGTTACATCATATCCATGTTTGTTTAATTTATACTTGATGTTTCCTATCCTTCGATTTTCTTGATCTTCCTCTGGCTCTTTCTATATCCAGATATGTTTCGTTATTATGTTTTCGTGTACAGTTGATTGAGTTTCATTTTCAATAGATATCCAAACTACTGGGTATGTTTTTAATATTATAGTAAATCCCTACTGATGACCAGGATCAACTGGATTTATGACTTTATTCAGTGTGGCCCATGCACAATATTGGTAAATTTAGAAAAAAAAACAACATTTATTTACACAAATCATATCTGGTACAGCATACTGAATTATAAGAAAGCTTTGGCGGTCGATAACAAAAAAAAAAAGAAGAATAAAACACTTATTGCGACACAGAAATAAAAACACTGACCGTGTCGTTTGGTTTTTTCCATGCATTTGTCCTTGGCTTTCCTACCAATAGATGTCCTAGCAGGAGGAGGTGTCGACTGCCGAGATAACACGTCCTCTAAATGCAAATCTGCATCCTCTTCGGACATCTGGCCGGGCATATAGTCTTCTTCTTCTTCTTCAGCGATGTGCTTTTTCACCCTCTTTCGTTTTCTTTTCATCAGCCCCTCCTTATCCCTGCCAATACTTCTGTCTTTTAAATGGGACATCTCAGCGAAAGGTCCTAACTTATTCTTCTTGTGCTTTGGAAGAGTAATTTTCACAGCCAGCTCACTAGTCCTCTGAACTGAGTACCCCTCTCTATCACTCTCACTTTTCTGGGAGGAGTTGTCATTATCACTGAGACTGGAAATCAAGTCATTGACTCTGCTGCTAACCACTGATTGACTGTCTTCGGCATCTGAGAAGTTCATGCTCTCTTTGGGTTGAGCAGGAGCAGGAGGAGGTTTTGGTCTACGTGGTTCCGGGATGTACTTAGGCAGCTGGGGTTTTTTGGTTACTGCTGAAGAAGAGACACTAGATAATGTCTCCTGTTTATGCCCTTGAAGATAGCTTAAAAATGAGCCCTGGAAAGAATCTTTCCATGGATGTCTGGACCTTGTGTCACTGGGTTCTTTCTTGACCATAGGCACAGGCTGACAGATCTGACTGAAGTGACCAAGCTCTTCATCCTCAGTCAAATAAGGCATAAACGTCAGGCTCATTGTCTCTGGCTCGGGTGTGGCCTGATGTTGTGAACCACTTCCAGACATGTTACTTTGCTGCTCCATCTCTCGTTGGTTGTCAAAGAAAGCATGAAATGACCCATCTTCCATTCCTAAGTGACTACCAACTGGTCCTATTGGTTGAATATCATGTACCGGTTCTCCATGATAAGTGGGCCTAAAACCTTCACTGGTAGTCGAGTCATGGTGCTGCTGCTGCATCCGAGCATTCTCTGCCGGTGTAACTAGAGTTGTGAACACCACTTCTCCATTTTCTGCTGTCGTGTGTGCAAAGCCTGCAGAAGGCATGGCCATGTTAGGCTGAACACCAACTAACTGTTCCAGAAATGGCTGGGCTGTGAAGTCTATCTGGAAATGACCTGAATCTTGTGAGTCTATCAATCCAGCAGAGTGTCCCTGTTCATATGTGTGGGACATTGTGGTAGGTTCAACGCTAACAGGTCTCGAGTCCAAAGAAGACTGCGATAAAGAGACAGCTGGCTGCGAGCCTATGAGACCAGCCCCCATCATATGACTTGAATTATTAATTTTACTGGTGCTGAAACCACTGGTATCAGATCCAATGCTGCCTTGTGGAGATGGCTGCCCAATTGGTGACATCTGACAAGCCATCTTCTGCTGAGGAGAATTATCAAAATTCTGCACCCTACCCATGCCTCCTGATCGACTCTCTTGCATAGGAGACCCTCTTTGTTGGCCACTATTACCCATGAGAACTGCATGACTTGCAAAGTTCTGAATATGCTGCTGGTTGTCTGGAATGTTGGATCTGAACATCTGACTGCTTTGACTGTTGCTACTTTTTGGTGTGGGTGGGCCAGACTTTTTCTGCTGCTTACAGGATGATGGCAGTGAGGAGGATTTTTCATTGGGCACACTATTAGGCAATGCAAACTCGGACTGTGATCGTGCTATATTCTGATGAGAGATTTTTGGACTCTGAATAGGAGCATAACCATGACTTTGATGATCTTGAATTGAATACGTTTGTGGCATGGAGGGAGTCTGTGCCCTCTGAGCATCTCGTGAGGTATACTGATTGCTGCCAGGGTTTCTAAAGCTCTGCTGTACTGAACTACTGTGAGATCCCATAGGTAATGTGGAAACATGCTGAGAAGAAGTCAGTGGCATGTTCAGTATTGGAGA
The DNA here is from genome assembly GCA_014155875.1 of Cepaea nemoralis. Lineage (NCBI taxonomy): Eukaryota > Metazoa > Mollusca > Gastropoda > Stylommatophora > Helicidae > Cepaea > Cepaea nemoralis. The sequence continues at coordinate 38,275 of JACEFZ010023597.1, forward strand.
ATGATGGGGTATATGTGACTGCTGCTGGCTTCCAGTAGAAAAGGCGTGAGTGGGGCTGGATTTCTTGCCACCTTCTGCCTGATCTGCTGCAGCTGAAGGGTTGATTTCTCCTTTCTTCTTTCTGCCCCTGGACCGTTTAGGTTTGGTGGTGGAATCTGCCGGGGCCTGGACAGAAATTGGTGCCGGAGACTGTTGCATAGACATGGACATAGTAGTCAGTGAGCTCTGAATTAAAGGAGACAATTGGCTATTTAATGAGGCAGACTGAAGCTGAGATAAACTCAAATTGGGCTGGAAATGGGAACTGCGCTGAGCTGCCTGCATGGACAACATCGAAGTATGAAAGCTTGACATATCTTTGGGTAATCTAAGCGAAGCTCCCAATTCATGTCTCTGAGACTGGTGTGAAGCATTCAAGATTCTTGTTGATGCTGCTGGATGCGTGAATCGACTTTGAGGCGGAAATCATTTTCCTGAAATTTGTCTGCTAAAGTATGGGCATGTTCTGGTGTGAGGTTGATAAGATCTGGGAACTGAACTATGGAGAAGGATGAATGTTCTGGATTGTTCTGAGAACTTTCATTTATTGGGGCTGGGCTCACTGCTTCATAGCTGATATCTCCAGACAACTGTGCTGCAGAGAAGTCTTGAGAATCTGACACCGCCAAACTTGCATAGGAACTGTAGATTTGATTCTGAGAATTGGAAGAAAGGTCTTCGATATCACTGTTAGAGGAGAACCCCTGCTGGGTATGCACTGGTGTTTGTCTATGGAGTGACTGTTGCTGGACAGATCCCAAACTCTGCTTACCCAAAGATGCTGAGCTGTAGAGAGAGCTGATCTGGGCTAGACTTGATGGGATAAGAGCTTCTGGACCTCTACCATATAGAATGTCTGTAGCATGAGGGTTTCTCTGGATGCTGCTGAGCCGGGCAGAACTTGAACTGTGAGCAGGTGGTGGGTCATGCATGTGTTGTTGATTAGATTTTGAGACTACCAGATTGCCGCCACTCGATCCTGATGAGGGTGATATTGTAGATACTGATGGCATAGACACATCAGACAAAATGGAGCCAAACTGATTATATAAGGAGGAAGAAGAAATGTTACTTGTGCTCAATGCCCTGGCTGCTGCAGCTTCAAGCAGCTGGTTTCTGACCATACCATCCCTATCTGTCCTGAAACCTTTAGAGCCATCATAGCGGCCAGGTGTTGGGGACTGCTGCTCTGCACCTCGGAGCTGCTGTTCAAACATAAGCTGGCCAGAAGCAAGAGACATGGTTTTGTGGGTCTGTGAGGCAGAGATTCCTGCAGCAATTGGATCAAGAATGGGCATTGCAAGTGCTTGGGTAGCTGACTGTTGGAATAGCTGACACAGATCTGCCTCCGAGGGAGCCATGGCTTGTCTGCAAGGCGTGGCTCAAACCTAGCCCTGAAATTAAAAGAAAGGTGATACTATTAAGCCGTCAAACTTTCACCCTTCCAATAGTCTTAAAAGAAGGAGCAAAAGTTCACCTCTTACTCCCAGATCCTAGGAAAAGCAATAATTTGGCCGACATACTAAGCAGACTGTGACTTGACATTAATTAAGGTCCAGAACGGAAAAACCAACTAACAGGATCATCAACAGTGTAACACTAAGCTGTTCACACTGTTACATCATGATCATCAAGTGTGCCTGGAAATCTCCTAACACTCTGGATTATCAGACAGAACATGTGCAATCCAGAAACAAGCCACTTGACGCCATAATTAAATATCACTCAAATATGTATTAATTGCTTATTTTATAGATATATACATCGTCTATACATTGTAAATTTCCAGATATTACAAGCAAGAAGTCAACAAGGGTAATCAAATAATAGAACAATATATATGACTGTGATCACTACTATAAGTATGGAAGCAAGATGCCTGAATAGCGAGTATACTCATACCAGAACCAATTGTTGGAGACAAGTCATCAGGCCCATCAAAAGAACCTGAAGAAATTACATATATAAACAGATTTACTCAACACCATAAATAAATAAAATTCATATTCATACTTACATTATAAGGTAATATTTCAGAAAAAAAATTGCATATGACATAATGACTATACATGAAGATCAACTAGAAAAAAACATTAGTCTTTTCGACATATATACATTTTACAGGTGCTTGGAAATCATCAGAAGTGTCTGACATCCACCTCAAGGAAGTACATCATTTATTATGGAATTCTCATTGAAAATCATATACTCAGCAAACTCACTGATATCGATGAACCAACCTGACACAGATTACTATGCTATATAACACATTTATTGAGGATTATTTTAGGAATTTACTGGAGTATATAAATATTGTATAATTGTTGTCATTGCGCATGTGAAGACCATAAACCATTACTATATTGAAGTACATAAAAAACAAAACATTGCAACTTTTTATTGGATGTGAACATCATCAACGGTTAATGATACTTAAATTTGATTGCATAATTTTTTAAGTTTTGTATTACAATTTTATGCGTTGTATAAAAAAAATGTTAGTTAAATAATCTTTCCAATTGTATGAATAAATATTACGATTTGATTGCAAACCATTGCGTGTAACCGATTTCATCGTTATGAATAAAAACATTTGGTTTTTAGAAAAACCAAATGCTAAACTTTATAAATTAATAGATATATCCTAAACTGAATGATAATACCAAATAATAAAATGGTTGTAAACTATTTCACTATTACAATATTATGAATAACTAGGTTATTATGAATAACTAGGTTTGAGAATTAAGGACATCTAAAAGATGGGGACAAGACAATTATTTAATGGGAAAAAACAGTAAGGTTCAGCATAATTTGACAGAGATTGACAAATACCTAACGGATGTATATAGTATAAATCTCATTAGATACTAGTTACTATAACCAAAGTACAATAGACTTAAAGACATAAAGTTACGACAGGGACTACAGATAAAACTGTACAATACTTGATATTTTCAATGACATAGGCATTATATATATGTAGACTACTAATCATAGACAATAGACAAAGACAAAAACAAAACCAACTAATTAGGACAATAATCATAGAAATAAAACATTTAATGATTATAATAAATCAGTTAATTATAAAAGATTTAAGATCTGGAGTATGACAAGGTTGTGTCCTGTCCCCTCTCTTGTTCATAACATATATAGACAACATATGTAAAGAAACCAGCCAAGCAGAGACAGCAAGAATACCGCATGACGAGAACACAGAAGAAGAACCATCTGCAAATCTAACCATTAGAGAACTCCTGTTTGCGGACGACCAAGCACTAATAGCAAAATCAGATGCTGAATTACAAGACAAGAATATTCTAAACGAAATGTGTAGGGAACATAACATGAAAATTAGCACAAGCAAAACAGAGGTAATGACTATAACTAAAGAAGAACAAACAACAACAATTCACCTAGACGAACATCCCTTGAAACAAGTAAAGAGTTTCAAGTACCTAGGAAGTATAATATCATCAAAAGGCAGATTAGAAGACGAGATCGAAAATAGGTGCAATAAGGCAAATCAACTCATTGGACAAATGGCACCAATACTAAAGAACAAACATGTATCAATAACTACTAAGAAAGCACTTTACAACACAATCTTCATACCAACTCTGTGCTAACAATGCCAAACCTGGACAATGACAGAAAAAGAGAACAGAAAAATCACAACAACAGAAATGAGGTTCCTGAGAAGAATACTCAACGTACCAAGAAGTGATAAGATCAGAAATGAAGAAATCAGGACTAAAGTGGGTGTTAAAGCAGTACTAGATTTTATTAGAAAGCAGCAAGTCAAATGGTTTGGCCATGCAAGTAGGTTACCAGTCAACAGTATACCACAACAAGCAATGACGTACAGACCAGATGGAAACAGGAAGAGGCCGACCACGTAAACGTTGGACGGAGGGAATAGCAGTCCATGGGAATATCAATATATGAAGCCCATAATCGGGCACTCTCACGAAGTTTATACTTCACCTCGACACCGCAAGGTACAAGAGGAACATGATGAGATGAGATGAGAACCAAGGCTCAGAGTAAAGTAGATGTTTGCTTTGGTGGTATAGTGAATGTTTGCCAATATAGTGGTCAGGGTTGAATCCTAATCAGGAGAAGTGTTCCTACCAGTACAGTGCTATGGCTATAGAGTCCGACTCATTTAGTTAAGACACAGGTCCATCAGAGTGAGGTCGGTGAAGGGACTTCTCTCCTGACCTGGCACTAAAGTACCATCTCTAAAGGTACCGTGCCGCTGACCTCTCCTTGCCGACTCCAAGCCTAGCCTCCAGCAAGGTAACAGAAAGCATTTCAACAAATATTCAATTTACTGAAATATTTTGTTTCAGGAGAATACAAACCAACAAGAACAAGGACAACAACAACAACAGCTAAGTCTGAATTACCTGAGGTCAGATCAAGTCTCGTGAGTGACGGGTGAGGAGAAGGCAGGCCGCTTGGTGTTGATTGGCCATACTGTAAATGGTATGTATTCCAGTGGTTCGGATCCATGCTTGGAGATGTTTACAATAAAATCTGTCCTACTGGCTAAATAAAGTCCTTCTGTTTAAACAAATAGACTAGGTCAAACACAAGATACTTAAATGATGGTGTATTTAACACATTATATGATAGTGTATTTCACAGGCTCTTCTACAATATTATCTATGATAAGTGTTAACAAGAATGGAAATTGCTTTCAAATAAACACTGAATTAGTCACTTCCCGTATGGTATTTTCCAAATGTACCTAAGAACATCAAAGCTGGTTTATTTATGGGGATGCCCCAGATTTTCACAAACTGTTTATTCCTCTATTCTTCGTTTCTCCATTGAGAGGAGTGTTTCACACCTAGTTATGCATCTCAAAAGTCAGTGTGTCCGACTTCAGAATGATTTTGTATAAAATTTGCTTCCACTAGATAAATTCCATTCAAGGCAGTGGGCTATACTTGTTGTTAAGTTTTTTGGCCTAACTAATTTGCTGAGGAAGCGGTCTTAGGCCTACTTTGTGATTTCTAACTATCGTGGGATTTTACTGTGTACACTGGACTTTCCATTTTTCATGCGTATCCAAGAAGACTGTTCACCTATCTCACAGCCCAAGAGATCAGGGAGATGTGTGATATTGGATACCAGTGATGTTGGGGATGTAACCAGCCAGATGCTGAGATCAGGGAGATGTGTGATATCATTAGATACCAGTGATGCTTGGGAAAATGACCAGCCAGATGCTGCAATCAGGGAGATGTGTGATATCATTAGATACCAGTGGGAAAATGACCAGAGATGGAACCTGGTACCTACTGAATATGAGGACACCATAACCTCTAAAGTATGGCTTCCCCAGTAGTGGATTCTGTGAAAACCTGTTTCGTGAGACTACCTGCGCTGACCTCTGTGGTAACACCCACCAAGTTGAGTATTTACAAAGGGCTGACACCCTTATCATCGGAAAAAGCATATGGAAATTGGATAATTAGACAAAGTTAACATACACTATGGCTCCAGATAATGACACAAACAAATTAAAGACTGGGATAGTCTAAGGTACAAGGTCAAGTAAAAAGATGAGTGCACAACGAGGTACAGGAGTCATGATAGTGCAGTGACCTGCATGTTTGTCAAGTGGTCGTGTATTTGAATACCCATAAAGCGAGGATTTCTAAAAACTGACTGGATGTTCTTTTAATCACCCATGTTGTGTCAGATGGTCTATAAACCAAACACCTAATGCCTCAAGGGATTCTTTACTTAGAATGAGGTACTAGATTCAAAGGAAATGAATATTGCAGACAGAAGTAACATCATCACAGAAACAGACATAAAACCAAAACGCGCCAGCAAAAATTAGGTTCAGGAGTTTTCCTTGTAGATGTGTTTGTGTCCTTATGTTTCCCGGTGTCTCCACCTGAGCTGGAAGAATACATCTATGGCTGTGCTTATTGCATAGGTTGTCTCTCATAGTCATTTTATTTCTGATAAGTGTTTGTTGTTTGTCCATCAAGAATGATGATGACCATTCATTTCATCCAGTGGGGTTGAAGGTAAGGAGCCGTGGGTTCTAAGATGGCTGATAAGGCCTATTTTGGCTCGAAATGTTCTTTGACAATGTGGGCAAGGAATGCTTGACGTTTCTGGCGGAGGATTTCCTGCAGTGGTTTTTCTGTCCTGCCTTTTCTTCACAGCTCTTGCAGTCCTGGTTGCCTCACATACGACTGCACCCTTGTGTAATGATGCACGCCACGAATTTCGGTCTCTGGCTACAGCCTCTCAGGTGTCATGATGAATTCCAAAAGCCTTCAGTGAAATTTTCAGAGTGTCTTTAAAGCGTTTCCTCTGGCCACCTTGGGAGCGTTTACCACAACGCAGTTCGCTGTAAAAAATTCGTTTAGGGAGCCTGTGATCTGGCATGCGAGTCAGGTGACCAGCCCAGCGAATCTGATTCTTCATCAGTAGAGCGTGGATACTGGGCATGGATGCTCGTATTTTCAAACGACTGCTGCATTTTCTTGCTGTTTAGGCGGGTGACATTTAGCTTTTTTTGCATTTTCACCTCTTGAGGACGCCGGGGTGGCCTGATGTGAATGTTTATTTTTGAGACAATGAGACGATGGTCTGTCTGATAAGTAACTAAGTAAGAAAGGACACTTTGACACGCTGTAATGCGCGGCGCACTGAACATATGGTGCTAGAGCCATATTTGTATAGACCAATCAGAACATGGTGGGTCATGTGGAAGTATCACACCAGCTGCATTTACTCCCCAAGACATTTATTTTGCAACGGCACCTGCAAATCAGCAATGTTTGTTTGCCGAGGTATCCTATCATATGGCTTGAGCTTAGAGCAACTCAGATTCACATGGTGATCTCGCCCATTGGGCATGTGACTTATCTCAGCAGTGCCATTTGCTACCCCACCTTGCTGGGCCAAGCCTGCCACTTTATCTGTGACTACTTCTTCATCCAGTAGGATCCTGGTTTATATCAGTTAACAGACCTGCACATATAAAGGTCATTCCACAATCTGCCATCACTGCATGCCTCTGATAGGTGTTTCTACATTGTTGTGGTATATAAGTTTGTGTGCCCTAATTACCCCAAGATCTATGCCAAATGTGACGTAGCTACCAGTAGGATCTTTATGCTGTGCAGGCGAAGGACAGGAACCAGATGAAGCGAAACAAAGAAACCTGCTGTCTTGCAGGAAGACTGAAGGCAGTCAAAGGCAAATGTGAAATAAGTTACTGTCATAGTCGGATATACTGGGCCATAGACTTAATGAAACAGTGCAACTCGCTTCATGATGGCATGAACCTTACTAATATGTACCAAGACTGTAAATATTAACGCATCTACACATTTAACTATTTCAGCATTAGGCAGCTGTTAATTTAAAGTATAGCTGTCTTGGGCAAGGAGTTGGGACAGTGTTGGAGATTTAGTGAAATGAACCTTTATTATGGACACAACACCTGATTGATTTTGTGATCATAGCAACTTATCATGCATTGATATGTGACTCATATGATCACAACATGTTCAGTGTTCAGGATTTCTCTTAATCCCTTAACTGATTCAGTATGAAGTAACAAGTAAGTAAGTTTGGACCAAACACGATACACAATCAAATGAACAAGTATTATATTACATTGTAAACTTCTGTTCACTGAGCACTGAACTTGCGGAAGATACTATGAAACAAAACAAATAACACAATGATCCTTGTATGGCAATGTATCGTCCTTCTGTCTGTCCAAATGAGAGGTCACATTTGGCTATATATAAATATAATCAATCCTTCAGCAGTGAATCAGTTGAAAACAAGACCTTACTTTAACCACCCTGACCTAGTTGCTACTTTAAATGTTCAGTCATGGGTATTACTTTTTCAGTCCCAGATAACTGTTACTTTAACTCACATATCATATACTGAAATGTCACATCTAATATAATCAACATATTTTCAATATATCTCTTGAATCCAAACAAGACAATTAATTGTTTTTGTCAACGTTCTCTGTCAATTGTCATATAGGTTACTTTAAATATTCTAACTCCTTCTGTACTAAAACAGCTTTTACTTAAACACTTTCCAACCCAGAGCTGTCATATTTTAATATAATAATATAGTCAGAGGGGCCAAAAGAGTTAAATCTGACATATTCAGATTATTCAAATTAACAAGTCAATTGTAATTGTATTTATTTGTAATTTTAAACTACTGGAATCCTATCTCTTGGGCTATCAAATCACGTGTTAATAAGTAATAATAATTGCGACTTGTAGGGAAGGTATGAAGATCTAAGCCACTACTCAAACGAAACCAAACTTATGACTATCAGATCGTTGCTGTGATACTGAATGATAATGCTAGCAGTAGCAGCAGGGTAGGTAGATCTCAAATCAACTTTACTTAACTTACTTACTGACAAGAAAGAATTGTAAATGAACAAAATGTGCGTTTTATATAAATAAGTAGGCTACAGGTTTAAATAAACGTCTACACGGTTATTTTATAAACATAAATTACAATCCATCACTGTGTTTAATATTTTTTATAAATACGTTTACGCCTTGGAAACTAATGAAGTGTAACTTCGACATCGTAAACAGCAATCCCACACACCGCCATCTTGTGAGTTGAATCTGTCCCACAATGCAATGTTATACTGCATCTAACAAGATGGCTGAGCTACCGGATCGCGAAAATGAACCACTAAAGCGTTTTATCTACGTTCTTTATTCTACATTTGGATTTTAAGATTGTGCAAACACATACTTATGCATGTTTTGTGTCTGTTACTCCACCACGGCTTTAGCTGAATTGAATAGTTATTTATTTTGAAAAATAAAACAGCACACCAGAAGGTGGGAATCTGAAACAATTCGACGACATTCACTTTCACGGGCTGACTGTCGAGGTCTGACAAGTGCCGAGTGCACGTAGAATAATGGATCCAGGTGGAGGTGTCGACACAGAGGACACTGTTGGTGACACCACCACTGAAGACAATAAGAACCCCAAAGATGCCCCAAGTATAGACACACAGAATCGTCTGAAAGGTCAGAAACTAAGTATGCATAGAATATAATTTGTTATACTCCACTACATCTGACTACATTGAATGTATGAAACATTCTGTGCATCATGAATGAGAATAATACTAATAGTAAAATTACTGAAATAAAACTAATAATAAACTTAGAAGCCTAAAACTCTAATATAATAGTAATATTAAATTAATTATATTGGGCACTCTTCCGACAGACGGGTCTAAATAGTTCTGCAGTGAATAAGTGATTAGGGTCAGGGTTAGTGTTAGTTATATAAAATTATTCACTGCAGAACTATTTAGACCCGTATGTCGGAAGAGTGCCTTATATTGTACTATGTAATAGTTGTATTCTTATTAAGTAATAATGCTGTTTTATAATCCTACTAATCATGTCATATAATTTTTCATTAATAATAAAAATAACGGAGTGACTATTCGCAATGGAATTGCGAATAGAAAAAAATTATATTCGCAATGGAAGTAGGTCACGTGATTATTCCTATGCGTGTATCCATATTACAATATTTTGTTGATCTATTAACGTGTCCTCAGTAGCATAGTGATTAGTGTCTCCGCCTGGTACACGGGAGCTCGAGGATCGATCCTCCGGCCGGGGAGGCAACATTTTTTTTTTCTTCAGGAATTAGGTGACATCAATGCTAGTCCAATGATTTCGCTTTAGGCATGTTTTCTACGGATTTTGTGTATTAGGTGTTTATCTTGCTGCACAAGAACCTGCGCACTTGTCTTTATGTTCTTATCTGTCCTCTACTTTTGTTGTCTTGGGAAAGGCGCTTAGCCATCCGAACACGAGTTCTCTCTCTTTCTCTCGCTCTAAGTCTCGATCTCCCACCTCTCTCTTTCTTGTCTTTACCACTCTTTAATGTCTTTCAATACATCTTTCTCATATCTCTGTCTCTCACACTATCTTCGTTATCTCTCTCCTCTCTCTTTTCCACCTGCTTCATAAATACCAGGTTTTCCTGCACTTTATATGCGTAGCATTTCCTTATCCTTGTTTATTTATTTATTTACGAGGCCAGTCAGTCGAAAGCCTGGTGTTTGAATTGCTTAATGTCTCTCTGAGGTGAAGCATATTACTGTTAGCTTGGACCAGAACAGAGTCACTCAGAGAGGATGCAATGGAGGCCATAGAAAGTGTTAAATTAAGAGAATCATCACTGCTGCGATATTATCAGGACATAAATAGTAGGACAGTAACGTAAACAAACATGGATGCCTGGTAACAGTAAGTGTACAGAAACGAAAGTTAACAATTCTTGAACTCGTCTGGGGACACAATTATTTGTAGGGATCGTTATTTGTATTGGGGATACCTGTTCTGAAAAATTATTCTTGATATTTAACCCTTTACAGGGCAGACGCTTGTCCGTTTTTTAGCTCTGAACGGGCAAGATTTTTTCAGGTTTGGTAAAATTTCGGGTTGCGTTAGTAAAAACATCACAAATAAGGTGTTAGTCAACCGATTTTAGTTAAATAAACAACACAATGAAGGGAAAAGCATGCAGAATATGTTACTCACGTGATTGTTGTTGGTAATTGTCATATATTTTTGAAGGGAGTGGGAGATCACTGTAGTGCATGCCCCATCTCTAACAAAAGAAGTAGAGCCCCATCCTCTTCTATCTTCAATAACCCCAGAATATGAACCTTGAGTTATCTGCAGGCCTCGTTCTATTAAGTATGTCTTGGAGATATAGATTATGGCCCTGGTGAGAATGGTAATTACTAACTGGGAATCTGTCCCTTCTCCAATGATTCTTATAGCTCTGGAGCCCCCTTTTCGTTTATCAAATCTGAGGAAAGTCTGGAGAATTTTCTCAGCCTGATTTAGATGAAGAAAACATGGATATTGAGCAGTTGATAGATCTAGAGTCTTCTCTCCCCCATTTTAGTAAGTCATTATGAGTGGAGTTATTTTTAAACAATCAAACACATAATCAATCACATTAGATTCTGACAACATGATGTACAAAGAAGTTGTTGACTCACAGATAGGTTTGAACTGATAAATTAACAGAAGGTCAATTCATGTTAATCATTTATTGACTGGGCCTGAGCCTTCTGGTCAGTACATACATTTCTATTGTGATTTACACAAAATAATAGAAAAGTTGCATATTGGACCAGTCACGCAGACCATCAATAAACAAGCATCAATACATGAGATGTCAACAAGTGTGAAACATAGTAACATTTTGATGTTGTACATATTAAGTGTGAAAATGATTCAACAATTAAATATCAGTTCCCTGAAATTGGGTGTGGCGTGTACCAAGGAAAAATGTAACCTGGTGACTGGAAGATTAGGTAAGCCAGGGTCCATTGACTGATGGATCCACTTCAGGTCTGCCCGTATAGCTCCACTGAAGGCCTCCCCATACTCTGCTCATGGCCAAGTCATCTTCCATCTCACTTGTGGTTCATCTCCTTCTCTCGGCCTCACTCTTTCCGGTCTGATTTAGGTGGTTAGTTTGCTGATGTGTTGGGTGGTTGTTGGTATGTAGCCACCAAGATCACTGATGAATATTCACATAAATATATACATTCCTACCAATACAATATTCTAGAAGTAGGTCGGAAGAAATCTAAATTCCTGAAGTAGGAACTAGTTCCCCTCCCCTCCTTTTTTCTCTAATCTAGTGTTGGGTTAATTTGGGGTGGTCAGAGTTTATCACACTGGGTACGCCTTGTATCAACTTGTTCCTGCTGTATGTAAGTTCTCATTTGACCTGGGGTCAGTGAACGTGTACAGTAAGACAGTGACAAGAGTGAGAAGGTGTCAAGATGCATGTAAATAAATGACATACATTTATAACATTTCTTCCACTCAATGGTGTTTATAATGTGTATAAATAATTCTCTGTGTTTTCCCAATTAACTAACTTCTTCTTCTTCTTGTGTCTAATAACTCTCTCCCATTATCTGTTGTTGTTGTGATGTTGAGTGTTGGGTTGTGTGGTGATGAGTGGTGTTGTGTTTTAAGTTATGTTGAGTAATGAGTTAAGTTCACTTCGTGTGATGGAGTTCCACGAAGCTCAACTCTTCTGATGCAATGCAGTTCATAAGTGCTCTTATCTAATTAAAATTTGACATAAATATAAATATTTATCCTTCAAACCCTATCCATTCAATAGATGAAGCAGAAAGAAAAGATTGGATTTCTCTCTCAACTTTCTAAATTGAAAATAGACATAGATAAGTCTGTTTTAAAACAAGGCACCTATTCTAGTACACGAACTGTCATTTTAGCTGTAGATAGTGATAGCATCTTTAACAATGTTTCTGGTGAAATGCACAGGATTGCTTTAGAATCATCACTTCGTACAGTTGTTCAGAATAGAATGGAGTAGTATAATGCACTTCTTAAAGTTAATAATTATCTTTAAGAATATCCGAGATTGCAGTTTCATCGAAGCGAATATTAGAGTCAGTTTGCCCGGGAACGGCTCTGCGTTGTTAGAATCTACAGTCGAGCATTTTTTACATTTCAGAGGTTTTAATTAATAATAATACATTTCAATTGACATTACAAACACGGGTTACCATTACTTGATACTTGATACATCGGGTTCTTAGTCTAATCTCGGGAATCACAAGCTTACCTCAGATCTAGACACCCCGCAATTCCATGTTTGAAAATTTGGTCACACCAGCTTCTCACATCTGTTCATCAGAATGGTTGCAGAAAAAGTGCGCTAATTATCATATGCTAAATATGCGTTGGCGCGAAAGCGGGTCACATGTCGATTTTGTCCAGTGGGTTTCCGAGCTTTGTCTGATGAAATCTTTCTAAGAATCCACGTCATCTGTCACTTTTGCAGTTCCAGTTTCGATGTTAAGTTTTAAGTCCTAGTCTCCGTTTGCGGTTGTGAAGTCAATTTCTTTTAATGTTGTTTCCTCTTCTTGCGGCATGTTTTGGTAAATGAATAATGGTGGTTAGCGTTATGCCACAGGTAATCCATAAATGAACACAAATATTTACGAAATACAGCATGTTGTTTGTGATTTTCTGTCATCTATACGGCAATTTACAAACACATTTTCAGAATCATAATCACTTTCTTTAAAGTCCGACTCAGACTGCTAATGCAAAGTAACGCTTTGCACTGATATCTAGCTCCGATTAAGTCAACTTCGTGCCCTTTAATGTCATTTAAATTGAACCTAGCGAAATCTCGGCTATCACTTGAAGAATCGCCGAAATCCATTTTGAAAAACAGCGTAAAAATCCCGAAAACTAAAAAAAAAAAGTCTGTAAAAGTCCGTTCAAATTCATTGTAGCGCGTTTACAAATGGCGGCCACGTTGTCAAGCTGTCGGCGAAAGCAAAAGTAGCTGCCGGAAAGCCGAGAGATCGCGTTTTTACAATGCATAATAATATCGGTCGTAATCGGCCGATCTGCTCGTTTAAGCTAACGGCCGCTCTGCCCTGTAAAGGGTTAAACAGGACTAACGTAATGTAAAAATAAAACGGGATGCCAAAAGAACGGACAGAAGTAAGAAGAAGAGTGATTCATTAAAAAATCAGGAGAATTCGGCAGAATTAAACTCGCAACAGTGAACATTCCTATTTAAATTAACCACCTTCTTAGACTTCTTAATGGCCCAAATTAAATTGACTAGTGAGCAGACGCTATGACATCTTTGTTACTTCCCGCAATTCAATTGCGAATATAATTTTTTTCTATTCGCAATGGAATTGCGAATAGAGCCTCCCTAAAAATAATATACAGTAAAACCCTAACTTATTCTGTGCGATATTGAGTATTTAGTATACTGAGAAACAATATGTCAGTAGACAGTACTATCTGCTTTCTGTTAGTGCCTAATCCTAATGTTTGTCTGTGCTTACCAACAAATCCAACACCCCACATATTGCCAATGGCTCTGGGAGGAGGAGTGCAATTGGGAGGGTACAAGCATTATCCTTATGCGAAGGTAGCCTTTTGTAAGATGAAAAACATACTGACCAATAAAAAGATATCAATTGAAACGAGAAAAAGAGTGTTGAAGTGCTACATAGAACCTGTACTTTTGTATGGATGTGAAGTGTGGACAATGAGCAGTCAAGCTGAAAAACATCTGATAGCTGTGGAAATGTGGTTTCTGAGGAAAATGCAAAGAATACCATGGACAGACAGAAAAACCAATGAACAAGTCCTTCAAGAAACAAATGAAGATCGTAAACTGATTAGAGACATTAGACATAGACAGTCAACATTTTTTGGGCATGTTATGAGACTTGGAGAACTTGGTGACAACTGGCAAGATGAAGGGAAGAGACCAAGGGGAAGACCGAGAAGTAAATACCTGGATGGCTTGGCCACGTGGCATGGCCGAGACAGAAACACGGAGCTGATCCACGACTCTGGTGATCAAGTGAGATGGCAAAACATGACCGCCCACGCTTATTGGTATGGTACATGATGGATGGAAGCCTTATCCTGGTGCGAGGAAATCAGTCTAAAGACTAAATGTCATGGCAGACCAGGACCTAAGCCTTGCTCAGCAACCTGTCTAGGATGGAAGCTCCAACAGGCAGACAGCTAGAGCATTGCTTTGCTGATCCAGTAGCTTATACAGCTTGTCTTGTTTCAGATCTATTAGTGTTACCTTTCCTCTGGAGTAAACTAAGCAGGCAGAGAGTGGGATCATGCTGCATGGGCAACACATGGTCTTTACAATCCAGCCCAGTCTTTGAGCTATAGGGAGATAACGCCACCCCTGGTCCCTGCCTTGGGTTGTAGTTATTATGCCTTTTTTTAAAGCAGTGTAAAAAACTGTCATCTGTCAAGATGGCAAGGTGATAGTGCCATTCAGTATGAATAATAATCTTCATTCATGTGTCTTGCCAATAATCATGAATCATCATCATCTTCCACTTCTGCCATTAAGCGTTGTGGGAAGGAATAATTTGCGCTCCAGTGCTTGATGGGTGGCACTGGATAGTGTCATTCCATGTGATTGTACAATGTCTTTGATGTCGTCAATCCATTTTCTTCTTGGGCATCCTCTTGCTCTCGTCGCAGATGATCTTTGATGTAGGGCCAGTGATAGTGTTGCATTCTAACGACATGGCCAAACCACTTGATCTTCTGTCTTTCAATAAATGTGGCACAAGGTGTTGATCCCACTATCTGTATAATAACAGCATTTCTTACTCGGATTGTTAAGTTAGCAGCTCTCCTCAGGCATCTCATCTCACAGGTGTTGATTTTGCGAAAGTGTGAATAATCATGAATGGTTCACCAAAATTACTGATAGGCCTGTATTATTCTTCCTCCATTATGCCATTTGAGTTGTTGAATCGAATCATAATCTTCTTGGTATCTTTAATTTACTGTTAATTCTTCAGTTTCTTCTTCTTTTGTCTTTCATCTCCCAATAGAGTATAATCCTCCAGCCAACTTTGTAGACTTGATAATTGGTTGGAGTTTGCAGGTTAAGTTTTCTGTGTGATGAGATAGTCTCATGCCATCCTGTTACAGTTTTAACACCAGCCCACTGTGGTGTCCTTGGAAATGAAAAGACAGATGAGTTGACAAATGCTGGTGAAAACCTTGAGTAGAGCTTTAGGGAGGCAAGAACACTACTTAAGCAGTCTATGAGGACAAATTGGATGAAAGAAAACAAGCTACAGACCACAACACAGAAGCATCAATATGTTTGGCAGAAATATGCAGACCACTCGAAGCACACCTCCACAGAATGAGTGTCACTGGCTATGTTACAAGCTAATATATTGACGTTTGGACTTGTCATGTCTGCAAGATGGCGTTTGCTTTTAGCTAAATCGTATTAAAGGGAGTTAAATTAGTTGAATATTGTGCGGTAACGCACTAAGACTTTTACTCCCTCGCTTCAGTTCAAATTTGGCTTTTTAGTGTTCTCAAAATGATTTTTAAAGTAATATTTACCCACCCAAAAAAAAGCACCAAAAAGCACTGTGAAGCATCAAATTCGCGCGGCCGCGCTAAATGGAAAATTTTGGCACCAAATGACTTGAAAAGGCACTAAATTTGGTGCGAAAAGCGTCAAAATGGCAACACTGGATGGTAGTTGCTGGTGTTGCATTCTAACGACATGGCCAAACCACTTGATCTTCTGTCATAAATGTGGCACAAGGTGTTGATCCCACAGTCTGTCTGATAATAGCATTTCTTACTCGGTCTCGGATTGTTAAGTTGGCAGCTCTCTTCAGGCATCTCATTTCGCAGGTGTTGGTTTTGCGAAGGTTTGATATTGGTAGCATAGGGTTGGTGTGAATATGCTGTTTATTATCTGTCGTTTTGCGGACATGGGTATATTTCTATGTTTCAGTAAGGGTGATAGTTGATATGTAAGTGCTCTAGCTTTTTGACATCTGATTTCGATTTCTCTGTCCAATCTGCCATCTTCTGTGATCATACTTCCAAGATATTTGAATTCTTTAACTTGTTTCAGAGTTGTGCTATTTATCTGTATACTTAGTGAGCCCGGCAATCTGCTAACTCGCATTACTTCAGTTTTGGCTGTATTTATACTCATATTGTATCTCCTGCAAGTTGAACTCAGATTTTTAATATGATTTTGCAGTCTGCCCTCGTCGCTATAAAACAGGCACTGATCGTCTACAAAATAGAAGTTCATTTATTTCCTGTGGATCAGTTGTTTCATCTGGATTAAAGAGTTTTAAATTTTCTGAATCTGTTCTGTCGAGACTTGCTTCTTTGGAAATTCTGTCCATGTAGATATTAAATAGCAGGGGAGAGAGCACACATCCCTGCCTCACTCCTGTATTGACGGTGAACATACCTGATATACCTTCTTGTGTAATTACTGCACTTCGGCTCGAGTGGTACATGGCTATCATGTTTTCTAGCAGTTGCCCTTGTATCCCATAGTCTTCAAGGATGGTCTATAATTTGTATCTGTCTACTCTATCGAAAACCCTTTTCTGATCTACAAACACAATATTCTGCTGGTCACTGTATTCGATAGTTTTTTCACATATTTGTCTAAGTGTAAATAATGCATCAGTGCAATTTTTACCTTTCCGAAAACCGAATTGTACTTTGCTTAACTGTTGTTCAACTATTGGTCTAGCTCTTTGTTCCAATGGTTTTAATACATTTTCCCTATATGGCTCAGGAGTGATATACCTCTGTATGTTTCGCACTCTCTCATATTGCCTTTCTTTGTCCATATTGGTACTATTATTGCCTGTTGCCAATCATCTAGGACTTTCTTTCTTCCCATGCTATATTAAAAAGTCTTGTTAACCGTTTAACTCCTGTTTCCCCACAGGCCTGAATAGCTTCTGTGGTTATTCCATCTGGACCTGGTGATTTATATTTAGGACTTTTCTGTATAACTGCTTTGACTTCTGCAGGTATGAAATTTGGTTCTTGCTGTCTCTGGCTTTTAGGTACAAAAGTGAGGTTTTCTATGTTATGTGTGGGGTTAAGTAGTTCTTGAAAGTATTCTGCCCACCTTGCTAGTCTTTGTTGTGGATTAAATATCGGTATACCTCTTTTTGCTGTTTATGATGGTAGTTGGGTTGTAGCATGCAATCTCTGTTTCTCATTGTGGTGACACGTTTATTTGTGTTTACTTGTCCTATTTTGTTCTTTGTGATACATGTTCCATCTGATGTTATCTGCACACCTAGATATTTGAATTGCTTCACTTGCCTCAAATTAACACGACCTGCTTTCATTTTACATTTAGGCATAATCTGTCTTTGATGTGACCATTATTTCTGCCTTCCTATTATTCAAGCTGAGGCCCATCTTTTCATCTTCTGTAACCACTGGATAGTTTATGTAGTTCATTCTGACTTGTTTCCCTGGCATATTTTCTATAGGTTTCATTTTATTCTCACTGTGTGATACAAACAAATCAGGAGAAAGTATACATCCTTGTCCGATACCCTTCTTTACGCACTGGAATGTTCCTAAATGGTTGTTGTTTCTTGTAGCTGCTGTTTGCTGCCAATATATGTTCTTTATTATTCACAGATCTTCAGCATCAATGTTTAGTTGTTCTAGTAGTTTTTCATTTTTCACACTTTTAAGTAGTCTGTACTAGTGTGTTTTTACTTCTAGAGCTCTTTCTAAAAATGTCCTGCAGGGTTAGAACAATCCAGGGTGCCTGGTCGCCATGGCAACTGAAAATTGTTACCTGGTGCCTGAATTTGCTATTGCTTTTTAGTCTGTATTTGCGAAAATCATATATTGGATATTGAGAAAATAAAGGGGCGGACTCCTGAATTATGTTTCACTTTTTGTACCTCTGATGGCCTGAGAATGAATATTGCATTGTTTATCCCTTTTCCCTCTAGAAATCCACATAGTTCATCACTTATTTCTGGTTTAATCTTGTTGCTTACTCTTCTCATTATTATTCTCAGTAGCAGTTTGTCATTTTACTTATTGTGTGATGATTTCACATTAAGT
This sequence comes from Cepaea nemoralis, assembly GCA_014155875.1. Taxonomy (NCBI): domain Eukaryota; kingdom Metazoa; phylum Mollusca; class Gastropoda; order Stylommatophora; family Helicidae; genus Cepaea; species Cepaea nemoralis. The sequence continues at coordinate 56,844 of JACEFZ010023597.1, forward strand.
GTCTGGTTTCTTTAGCAGAGATGTGAGTTTTAATAGGTCATTAGGAATGCACCCACTATTATACATGTCATTTAGAAATTTTTGTCATTATTTTAATTCCCCGTGGTAGAGGATGGAAACACACTACGGTGTGGCTAACACAGCTCTGGGGACCGAGTATCCACCGGAATAAGTAGACAACTCTGCAGCTGAGTAGAGCAGGGCACTCACTTGTCCTGACAGTCAGAAATGGCTGTCAAAGGCAGAGTTAAAAGACCACCATGTGAATGTGGAAAGCAAGGGGAAACCACCACATTATCTTCCCAAGACTTCATGGCAAAACATATATCAGAGTTAGTGAACGACGTTAATGGCCGTCTTAGGACATCCTCGTCCGGTAGGGACAGTCATGAGCCACAGGTGACACCAGACCGTCATCCAGCTACTGATGGCAAAATCATAACTAAAATAGCAACAGAGATGTGGTTCCTGAGACGAATGTTGCGAATTCCTTGGACTGCCAGAGTAACTAACGATGACTGCCTGAAACAGGCCAATGAAACTAGAACATTATATACAACAATAAGACAAGAGACAAACATCTTTCTTCGGTCACGTGATGAGAAGAGAGGCATTGGAGAACATCGTGACGACTGGAAAGATCGAGGGGAAGAGAGGCAGAGGCAGACCAAGAGAAATGATGCTGGATGGATTGAGACGGTGGCATGGAGGAATATCAGCAGCAGAGTTGATCCAGAAGACCAAAGACCGAGATCTATGGAGCGCCATGAACGTCTACGCCAGCCGGCACGGCACTTGATGATGATGATTTTAATTCCAAAATCTTCCAGGGCCTCAGTTTTCTACACTGTTGTCTGGTCCAAGTGAATTTCCTTTGTTTGTAATATTACTTCATTTTTTCCAGCTAAGTAGTTTTGTTTTATGGTTTCTCGATACAAACTTTGGCTGAAATTGTGCCTATGTGTGGTTGTCCTTTCTTTGAGCTTCCTATATATTTTGTTTTTATTCAGATTCCTGCTGCTTGCTATTTCATTTAGTGCAAATTAAACAGGATGTAGCACCAGAGAGGAATGGCTCATAGTTTGAATGTTTTCTGTGAGAACACCAAGTGGTGGTCCTGGAACTAGATTATATTACCGTAGTCATGCTGGAAGAGTCAGGATTGAAGCAAAAAGGCAAACCAGTCCGAAAACAATACTGAAGGCATATGTGTTGATTGAAAGGTGCAGATACTGTAAATGGATGCATTATAACCAGGAAGAACAATAGTTTGTTGAGCAGTCAAGAAAATTGAGAACAGAGAGTAGTTTACATCCTTGTTGCATTTTATTGGAACTACTGGAAGCTGATCAGTAACGTCTATAGTTGATGCTTCTAAAGATTTGAGATTTTATTTTTGTGTGTAGTAGCTTGGGCTAAACATGTTGTTAGCTTTATATTTAATCAAACACATTTCACTTAAAAAAGGTTGCACCCTCAGGGACAAGTAAGGTGCAGTCTGCAAAATGAGGACTTTTATGACTTCCCCCACAAAAATAGTTTGATCTCTCTGTATGGTAGCAGCTTCTCACATGGCAGAATGTGCTGTTTGTTTCCAGTATCAGAGTCTTGGTTAATGACTTCTACATTGGCGGTTATGGAGAGCAGTGTCTTGCAGGCAACAAAGCATCATCTTTGGACATACTGAGCAGCACTCTTTCTTTGGAGTTTCTGGAAGGTGGACTTGCTTTTGACACCTTGTGAACTTGTGAACTACGAAGCAGTGTCACTGGGGTATTTCACCACATAAATTTGGGAACACAACAACTTTCAGTTGGGTGGATGAATAACATATATGTCTAGCCACATAGGTACTTCAAGGCATTGGGGCAGTCAGGAACTTGTCAAATTTCAGTTGGGTGGGTGAATAACATATATGTCTAGCCACATAGGTACTTCAAGGCATTGGGACAGTCAGGAACTTGTCAAATTTCAGTTGGGTGGGTGAATAACATATATGTCTAGCCACATAGGTACTTCAAGGCATTGGGACAGTCAGGAACTTGTCAAATTTCAGTTGGGTGGGTGAATAACAGATATGTCTAGCCACATAGGTACTTCAAGGCATTGGGACAGTCAGGAACTTGTCAAATTTCAGTTGGGTGGGTGAATAACAGATATGTCTAGCCACATAGGTACTTCAAGGCATTGGGACAGTCAGGAACTTGTCAAATTTCAGTTGGGTGGGTGAATAACAGATATGTCTAGCCACATAGGTACTTCAAGGCATTGGGACAGTCAGGAACTTGTCAAATTTCAGTTGGGTGGGTGAATAACAGATATGTCTAGCCACATAGGTACTTCAAGGCATTGGGACAGTCAGGAACTTGTCAAATTTCAGTTGGGTGGGTGAATAACAGATATGTCTAGCCACATAGGTACTTCAAGGCATTGGGACAGTCAGGAACTTGTCAAATTTCAGTTGGGTGGGTGAATAACATATATGTCTAGCCACATAGGTACTTCAAGGCATTGGGGCAGTCAGGAACTTGTCAAATTTCAGTTGGGTGGATGAATAACATATATTTCTAGCCACATAGGTACTTCAAGGCATTGGGGCAGTCAGGAACTTGTCAAATTTCAGTTGGGTGGATGAATAACATATATGTCTAGCCACATAGGTACTTCAAGGCATTGGGGCAGTCAGGAACTTGTCAAATTTCAGTTGGGTGGATGAATAACAGATATGTCTAGCCACATAGGTACTTCAAGGCATTGGGGCAGTCAGGAACTTGTCAAATTTCAGTTGGGTGGATGAATAACATATACGTCTAGCCACATAGGTACTTCAAGGCATTGGGACAGTCAAGAACTTGTCAAATTTGAAGAAATTTGCGTGAGCAAGATTTTCCCTCACAGCAACCAGTGTTATTTACTGGGGCATGCATTCAGTGGACATTTAACAGACTAGCACTTTGCAGTAGATTGTCATTGTTGTGACTATTATTTCACCTGTGAATTTTTTCTTCTTCTGCGTTTATCCGGAGTGTTCTTTCAAATGTAATTGTGTTGTGTCAGTTTACAGCAGAGCTGCTATACTTGCGCCTTTAGGCCTAAACATCCAACTACTGCGGGTATTTGTTGACCAGGTTAACCTTCCCGGGTATTTCACCTATGATTTGAGAGTAGAATGTTAAAATTGCTAGAGGCTTTCCCAGTTATGGTTTCTAGTTACTGCATCTCTAGCATTCTACTAACTTTCTGATGCTCTGCCAGTTCATTTCAGGCCTGTGATGATTATTTATCTGTGATATATGTTGATGATGTATGACAGAAGTCTTTCGTGGGTTCTGTATAACCAGAAGTCAGCTGTCACCTGCGGTGAGGTATAGGGTATCCCTTTTTATGCCGGCTCCGTGGCAAAGGGGTTACAGACGTAGTTCATAGTCCTGCATATCCACGTTCGAAACACAGCTGTGGGTTATTTGGCAGCAGACTGCCTTCCGCTTGTTTTTTATGAAATGATATGGGTGCCGGTCGTTCAGAAAGCAATGGCAAACTACGTAAAGCAATGGCAAACCACTGAACGTAAACTTGGCCAGGAATCATGAACAGCCAAGAAATGCGGGGGTTGACTGCTGTGTCCTGTAAGGGATATGCAACTAACTTATTATGCAGTCCAATGGTCATAACTTTCTAGTTTAAGGCTGCCTACCTGAGTGGAAAGGACATCTGTGAGATAGGCTTGTACACAGCCAGTTTGGACAGGTAGTCTATATACCTTTTGCTATCTACTGCCTGGAGTGGAATGATGTCAGCTTCTCTAACTGCTATCTACTTTATCATATTTTTTACCTGTCATTCCTGCAAAACCAGGGGCATTGAACATGTATTTATCACTGCCTATCAGTGCACAGTATTGGACTGCAAATAATGCAGGATCAACAACAGTAATACAGAACAATAGTTTGGAAGGAAGTCTAATTTTAATTAACACATTGAAAACAGTTGATTCAGAAAATAAGAAATAGGATTCATGTATAGAATTGATTGAGTGTTAATAATTAAATAAAAGCATAATTTGGTTATTTGTATGTTTTGACGTAACCGAGTGCAGAAATAAGCATCCAATTGCTATGATGAATCATCCTGAAATGCCTTCAAAAAGTGTGTGGTAGTGGGCATGGGTAAAGATAGAAGTGGTCTATCAGCCCTGAGAGCACCAGTTGTGTAAACAGTGAGATGAGTTCTCTGGATGATCTCTGTGCTTTGCTGTGGCTTTGGAAGGTTTTCATGAAAGGATTGTAAATGCATTTAAGATGCTCTCTTATGATGTGAATATTTGTTGTTTGCTAAGGCACCAAAGGGTAGAACTGAGCACTTGAATGCACTAATTTCAATTATGCTTCATAGGGACAGGAAGGGGGGGGGGGGGGGGATAAAAAAAATGAACATGATGAATATGTATTTGAAAGAGAAGCTCCTGAAAAACACAAAAGATTATAAATAAAGGTGGAGGAGAGAACAATGACATAGCTTGGCATGAGATGATATCAATAGTGGTGTCATGAATATCTCGGTGAGAGTTGTTATGTTGCGAAAGCAGGGTTAATTGCACCACATTTCATAAGGGTGTTGAAATAAGATAACCTGCTCATGATTTGATTTATTTACAAACAGAAATCCACACTTGGTGGGAGATTCCAGCAATTGCCCACTTCTGCTCATTGTTCAAGGCTGTGTTTGGATTTTGTGACTTCGATATTGAGGTAAGTCAGATCAAGATTAATTATATTTTCTGCTCATTGTTCAAGGCTGTGTCTGTATTTTGTGACTTCAAAATTGAGGTAAGTCAGGTCAAGATTTAGGATGTCTTCTGCTCCTTGTTCAAGGCTGTGTTTGAATTTTGTGACTTCGACATTGAGGTAAGTCAGATCAAGTTTAGGACGTATACCAGATCTGTAGTTGGGTGTCCATGAGTGTAGTACATGCGTTGTCTGCATTCTATGTCTGTGATTTGTGTATAGTAGTTAGCTCACATGTTTGTCAAGACAGTGATCTGGATTCAATCCCCAGCAGTGGCAGGATTACTTTCTATTGACCAGTGCTGCTCTGGAGTCTCTTAAAATAGGTACCAGATAGTTTTAAGATTTTCTGCTGATTGTCTGGGAGAGAAATTGATGACGAAAAAAAACTGCACCCTCTTCCATCATCACCAAGAATATGTGATAGCCTAAAACAGTGGTTTTCAACCTGTTTTGGCCCATGCACCCCTTCACATGTTCAGAATGTCATTCTCCTCCCCACCCCCTTTCATTTTTCCTCCCTATAAATTCCCCCCTCCCTGCCCCTACGTAGTATTTGTAAGAATGGAAGCTAAATTTAATAACGTAGACTAGAACAAGTCTAGACATTTACATAAAACGTGATTTGCGGGTCTACTTATGTTACAAAACAAATTTCAGAATGGAGAGAAGTACAGAACTGTAAAGTATGGAGGGAAAAACAATATCAAATAATCGGTTCTTGTATTAACGCTATCTTGAAATAATCTTAATTCCCCCCTGGAAACCCTAAAATTCCCCTGGGGGGGGGGGGGGGGGGATTCCCCACTGGTTGAGAAAACTTCATGGCTCATTGACAATATTCACTATGGGACTGACTGACTGGCACCTTGCCGTCTTGACAGACAATAGTTTGTAAAATGGAGTTATCTCTCCATAACAACAAAGCCTGGGCTGAATTTAGAGACCATGTGTTGCCCATGCAGCATGATCCCTCTCTCCTATAACCGTTATTATACATAGTTAATTTGGCTTGAAAGTTGCATAATGTTTATAGTGTTATACAGTATGTTTGTAAAGTCTCACTACACTTTTATGTAGAACATAATGTCATCAAAAAATATGCTTCGCAGTCCATAGTGAAGCAGTATGCAATGAATGGCTGTCGTCTGTTGGAGTAATTCTTTGCACTCCAAACAGAATGGCGTTATTAACAGAAGAAAGAATTTTAGTGATATCATGTAATTCATTTTTCAATTTTGTTCTGCATACAAAGTGTAGTGAGACTTTACAAACACCTGGTGTCATGACCTTTGGATAACTAGGCACTCACTCCTTGCTGGGAAGTACATTTTGGTTTCAATCTGCAGGATTTGGAGGAAGCACTTTTGAATTCACCTGCAAATGGGGGAAGCACTCTTGTCATTGACATCATCTGTCAGTTGCTAAATGGATGCTATGCTCGAGATGACATCAAGTAAGTGAAGATATTGCAGTATGTTTCACTGGCTGCTAATGCTTCCAGTATTTGTTTGTTTATTGATAAAACAAAATATATCGTGGTTAATCCCTCTTACTGCTTCAGCTGTCATTATAGTATTGAGAGGATGTATGATGTTTCTAGCTTTCTGATTTTTGCATCTTATTTCCCTAATTTCGTGCTCTTGACATGGATTTTATTTGATTTAAAATGATTTGTTGGCTGATAAATATTTTTTAAAAGTCTTTTACTTCGGTTGAGATAAACTTGTTTTGTGAAAGTAAATGCTATCTTCAAATTGTTTGTCTGTTGTTTGATTTTGTGCTCCAACAGGGTATTTGCTGTGACTGTATGTGCTGTATTGTTTATTGGCATAATTTTGATCTTTTTTGTATTATCTGTTGCTGTTTAGTATTTTTGTGTGGTAAAACAAGTAACAATTGTAATAATATATTAGTTGTGGTTGTATAACATTGTTATTTTTGCACGATCAGGTACTACAACTATGATCTCTTCCTGAAAGACATCTTTAAGCAGCGTTGGCTAATTGAATTGGGTCGTGCCAACCCAGTAGCTGACACCACATTCTTAGAACTGCCGATACGACAGCGAGTGGAAGTCTTACATGCCCTTTGCGATTTCCGACTTGATGCTGATGATGTTGCTGAAATGCTAAAGGTGATTTGATGTAAAAGTAGATATGCAGATCATGTTATTGCTGATTACTTGTTCATTAATTTTTAGCTCTGTCTGTTTATAATATTATTTTGTACAGTTACCATTATAGTTTTTCAAAACACTTTTCTGTTTAAGTTTCATTATTTGAATTGATTATTCTTTGACTTTCCAATTGAAACTTTCCTGTTTCCTGCATCAATTTTGTTTGAGTGCTGAAGGAATCTATTTAGCACAAATTCCTAAATCCATCAAGAAGAGATAAGGGAGATGGTAGGAGAGAGAGAGACCCCGTTTTGAAGAGTGACGCTGGGTCTTGAAAAATTACAGCTTTAATGTGGTAAAACTTGCAATGCCTCCCATCGTGTTTTGTTGGGGACTAGACACTATTGTGCCTATGACTACTGAATTAAAGTGATTCCGATGTATCCACATTATAATGTATATATGCTCACAGGATTACATACTACTAGCCTATTTGTCAAAATAAATCCTGCTCCAACATTTTTATCAGCTGGTATTATGTAACATCCTTGTGAAGAAATATACAGCAATTGATTAAATATCGAATCAAAGACTACTAGAATATAAAATCACACATGCCATGGACAGTCAACAGAAACAGAGACACTGATACAGGTCTATCAACAATTAGTGTACTGTCAAAGGACATATTCTTCTGTCATAAAAACTCATTTACTGTCTAGGGGGTCTTGATCCTGAGGAAGTAAGGCCGCCTGACTAATGCAGTCGCCGCGAACTGTGCAGGTTAGGGTTTTTTTTTTGGCCCCGACGGAAAAAATCCACACCTTACCGAGGGTTCAAACCTGTGTCTCCCGAAGAAGAATCCGGCATTCTAGCCACTCGACCAGCCGCTCTTCTATTTCAAAGGAATGCGTGCCAACAGATCTCCTATTCTTCACTTTCATATCCCAGTGGAACATAGGCCTCCAAACCAATTCAATATCAAGCCCCTTTGAGGACTTGCTCATTATTGGTTGGATTTTGAGGCTAAATTTGTCTATGGGATGAGGTAACTAGTCTTACACCTACTCTCTTCCTCAGTTGCTTCTTATGACCTGCCAGATAAGTTACAGTATTAGTGTTCTTTGCTTCCCTTATGGGCCTTAATAAAACATGGGTGATGGTCTCCTATTGCACCCTTTTTTCCAGGGTCAGAGTGGCTGAGAAGTATGGCATCTCTCGCTTGAAAAATGCTAAGGACAATGTCTTAGAGATGTCATGCCCCTTTAATCTCCAGCTGGAGAACTGTGAATAAAGACTGTGATGCTTTCACCATGACAGCAAGTAGCCTGATTATGGAGGTCATGGCAGTAACTAAAGCTATAACCTGGCTGGAGACAGACTTTCACCCAGGTGGGCTTTCTTGGTGTGCCCAGGAAGACATAGATGGGCTGGGCTTGAAGACAGTGGGTGGAATCTCTGAGTAGGTCAAGCCTGATTAAAAATGAGATTTATTTTTGTGTCATGACACACAGGTGTAAGAGGAAATGAGCAGGATGATAGGCTTGTCAGCTGGGCTACTGTGGGAGGTGGATTAATAATGGACCGGGCTGACAAAGTGAACACTGTCAGAGAGGCCGGGGATTAAACGAATCAAGAAATTGCTGTAAATCTGCAACTTTGACCAGATTGCAATAACATAAAGTGAAAAGGGGTCAAGCCAGACTGGAGCGATATACAGGGGGCCTAAGAAGAATAGTTAGCGAATGCAGAACTGGTGTCATCAACCGCTACGTGCTGAGAGAGATTTTGAGGAAGGGAGCCGAGCACTCATGGACTGAATGGTCCAATGTGCAGTGAGGAGAATCTGACAACTATCTCTAGCTTGTGGACTAGAAGCCTAGTATTCTTAACTGAGGGAAACAAGCAGTAGATTTTGTTCACTTTGCACACTTTTAACATTTCATCATAAAGAGTAGGCTGTAAAGACCAGCGCATTGACAAAGTGTCACTATTAGAAAACGTGCCCAGAAGAAAATATTTGTAGTATGTGTGGATTAAGATGTACACACATTGGGTTTATCACTGGTGCTGTGGAACTTATGCACTGAGCTGATACCTCCTCAGAAGAGGCCAATATTGAAGACATTGGGCTTTACAGTGTGTTGAAGATAGTCTTTGAGTCCAGTTCAATAAATAAATTAATCAAACCTACAGAGGTACATAGAAAGCAGTGCAGAATTTCCGTGAAAATTATAATGTGAGTTTTTTTGACATTGCTGTTAACTCTTTCACACAGGGACTCAGCGGAGACAGCCTGCGGGTTGAACCACTGGGTACAGATGGTAAAGGGGCTAAGTATTGGTACTTCTATGGAACTCGTCTTTACAGGGAGACCCCAGAGCAAGAGCTTGAAGATGAGTAAGTTTACATTTTTGTTTATGTTCTGAGTATCATGAACATTTATATAAAACATTGGTTAAAGTGCTTATGTGGTGTTTAAAATGTTCTCGGCCTGTGAGTTTGTAGCAAACTGCCAGAACAAGATTGTGCTGGGCAGCATCATGGTAAATCAGTAGCCATCTTCACAAAGAAAGTTAGTTGCAGTGAGTCTTCAGAATTTTCTATCTGTAGCTCAGATAGTATAATTTGTCATCGTCTTTGCTGTCCATCTCTTTGATGATAGTGCAGATGTATTTTCCTTTCTGTCCATCTCTTGTTGTTTATGAAGTTTAACATTTTCTTTCCTGTTCATCTCTTTTGATAATAGTGCAGGTGTATATCTTCTTTCCTACCCAACTATTTTGATGAAGTGTAGTCTGACATCTTCTTTCCTGTATATGTCTTTTTGATAATGCAGTTTCACATCTTCTTTCCTGCCCAACTTTTTTGGTGATAGTTCAGAATGACGTCTTATTTTGTGTCCATCTCTTGTAATGACTGCAGTTTGATATTTTTCCTGTCCATCTCCTTTGATGATAGTGGAGTGTAAATGTAATACTTTATCAAATGTTGTAGTTAATCTGGAATATAATAATTTATAAATTGTGTTAGTCTGAGTTGTAGGAACGAAGCATTTGGATATTTAATCTCAAATGTATTACCCTTTAAGGTGGTAACATATGCTTTAGCCAGAGATTTTTACATTCTGAGACATTGTGATTGGTTAGTTTGGAATGTAATACTTTTGATGACATTGTTTATCTGGAATGTAATACCTTCTGAGGTGTAAATATTGTAACTGAAATGTAATACTTTATCAGGTGTAATCAGTTGGCTTGTAGTGAAGATTTACCAGGACATAAATTGCTATTTTCCTGGGAGTTAATGCATTTTGAGTCATTGTAGTTAGCCTGAAATGTAATAGTTTTCAAGAAGTGAATGGTTGACTGGAAATGTAATATATTCTAAGGAGTAAACAGTAGACCTGAAATGTGAATCTGACAGAAATAATCGATTGACCTATATGTCAACATCTGACCATGGGACTAGGATACATTTGTTACTATGATTCATTACCCACAATTCAACAGTAAACTGCTCTACAGAAACAACACTTCACCTCTAATCCACATGCAAAAATGAGTCCAGTGCACTAGAAGTGGTAGCACTTGTATGGACTATGCTTGATTTCAAAGCTAGCAAGCAACAGGGAAAAAACACTTCACCTGCATTCTTTGTTTACTTTGCAAGCAGTATTATGATAAAAATTTGGTTGTGAAACATTAATGTTGACTAAAATTATATCACATCTAGGAAACCCAACAAAGGCAAGAAAGGGAGAAGGAAAAATTTCGAGGAATTAGACACTCAGGAAAAATTGGACAATGAGGCTGAGGCTGACAAGGGAAATGAGGATGCGGAACAAGTGAAAAGAAATCCAGTGTTGAGTGTTGCAGAGCCCAAGATGGCGGAGAAAGTTCCAGATGATGAAGAGGAGGAACTTGATAGTGGTATGCAAGAAGAGGAGGCTAATGTTAACGCAGTTATTGATTCTGCAGAAGAGGAAGATGATGAACAAAAAGAACTCGCGTGAGTATTATGTTACCTGTGTGTGCGCTGATATTATTGCTTCAAAATGGTTGATATTTGCACAAAAAGGAATTATTTTACAGTGGGGATACATTCTTCTTATTTTTCCCCTTAGCACTCCTAATGGAGTATAAACCCACAGCCATGTATGCCATGCCCTTTGTAGGTCAGGTCATGGTTGGTTTGATGTTGGCTGATTTATTTTTTCTATGGTGTGAGATAGCTGGTCCCAGACCAACCCTTCTTAGTTGCCTTTTATAACATGCACAGATCTACAGTGTTATTCTTCTTTGCTTCCCATTTGGGGTCCTGGTAACACATGGACATGGATACATATACATATTTTAAAGTGGGAACTCAGAATATATGTACAAGGGCAATTCCAAAATCAACCTCCGATTGGCTGGTAAAAATAAACAAGTTGCCATAGTGACACCGTTAATTGCTTGCACCATTCAGTAGTCTTTTATCTCACATATCAACATACAGTCACATTTGTTCAGTGGTTCACGAATCGCGAACAAACAAACATGGATAAATATTGCCTTTTCCGCCAGCTGTAAAATTCGTGGTGTGATTTGTTTTCTTCAAGCAGAAGATAAAAATGTGGCTGAGGTTTATCATTGATTGTGTCGTCTGTACCATGATAACTTTATGAGTTCTGTGAAGGATTGGTGCAGGAAATTCAGAGATGGGCATAAAGATGTGCATGATGAGGGTGGACACGGACAACATTCGTGCATGACAGATGAGCTCATTCAAAAAGTTGACCAAGTCGTAGTGGAAAAGCGTCATATCACAATTTCAGATCTTTCTACAGAATTTCCACAAATTTCTAGGACTATTCTGGTTCAAATTGTCACAGAGAGGTTACCACAAATTCTGTTCATGGTGGGTACCAAAGCAACTGACTGACATTCACAAAGCTAGAAGAATGGGTTCAGCTTTGACATTCCTTCTGCGCTACTGGGAAGAGGGGGTGCATTTCTTGACAAAATAGTGACTGGGGACAAGACCTGAGTTCATAACATTATCACCATACACATGACACAATCGACAATGAATCTTGGCCGCATTTTGACCTGCTGCTTGAAGAAAACGAACCACACCACGATTTTTCACAGCTGGTGGGAAGAGCAATAACAGTGTCCATGTTTATTTGTTCACTATTCGTGAACCACTGAAGACATGCGACTATATGTTATGTGTAGTGCGCTAAAAGACTACTGAATGATGCAAGCAATGAACGGTGTCGCTGTGGCAACCAGTTTATTTTTACCAGCCAATCGGTGGTTGATTTTGGAATAGCCCTCATATTTTACAATAGTAATACAGAATGCAAGTATGGTATAAGTATTTTACCATAGGAATACAGGATGCAAGTATTTTATGGATGTAATACAGAATATGCTGGCTCTGTGGCGGAGGAGTTACAGACACAGTTCGTAATCCTGCATACCTGCGTTCAAAAAACAGCTGCATGCGATTTGGCAGCCTTGCATTGGTTTTTTTTCTGAAAATGGTATGGGAGCCAGTCGTTCAGAAAGCAATAGCAAACTACTGAACGTAATCAATCAATCAATCATGTGCCATGCCAGAAAGCGTAGGCGATCATGACTCGCCATTTCACTCGATCACTGGAGTCGTGGATCAGCTCAGTGTTCCTGTCTCGTCCATGCCATGTGGCCAAACCATCCAGGTATTTTCCTCTCGGTCTTCCTCTTGGTCTGTTCCCCTCGATCTTGCCAGTTGTCAATAAGTTCTCCAATCCATTTCTTCTCATAACATGTCCAAAAAATTTTGACTGTTTTCGTCTAATTTCTCTAATCAGTCTACGATTTTCATTTGTCTCCTGTAGTACTTGGTCATTGGGTTTTCTGTCTGTCCATGGTATTCTTTGCATTTTCCTCAGAAACCACATTTCTGCAGCCATCGGATGTTTTTCAGCTTGACTGCACATTGTCCAAGTTTCACATCCATACAAAAGAACAGGCTCTATGTATCCCCTCAACACTCTTTTTCTCGTTTCAATTAACATCTTTTTATTGGTCAGAATGTCTTTCATCTTGTCTAAAGGCTACTTTTGCCATGGCGATTCTTGTTCTAATCTCTTCAAGGCATCTCCCATCAGATGTTATGACTGTTCCGAGATAATTGTATCGATTCACTTGTTGCAGAATATTCCCATTTACTTGTATATTACATTGTGGTACTTCGTTCTTCCTAGTGACGACCATAACCTGTGTCTTCTTACAATTTAATTCCAACCCCAGCTGCTCACTGTGTACAACAACTGCGTCTACTAATTGTTGCAGATCCTGTGCATTGTCTGCAATCAATACTGTATCATCTGCATATCTAATGTTATTGATGTTTCTTCCACCAATGCTGATTCCATTTATATCTTCTACATTTCTGAAAATATTTTTACTATATAGGGTAAAAAGATCTGGAGACATTACACATCCCTGCCTAACACCTCTCTTAATAGGTTGATATTGTCCCACTTCATTATCAATCCTTATGGCAGCTTGTTGTTTCCAATATATGTTTTTTATAAGTCTAATGTCTTTCCCATCAATTTGTAGATCTGCAAGCATATCCACCATGTTGACATGTCTAACTCTATCAAAAGCCTTTGTGTAGTCAATAAAGCAAAGATGTATATCCTTGTTTACTTCTATAGCACGTTCAATAACTGTTCGCAGCATATACACAGCATTTACTGTACCCTTTCCTTCTACAAACCCACATTGTTCTTCTCCTATTTCAGGTTGTATTTTCTTCCTCACTCTTTGCATGATAATTCGTAACAAAATCTTTGTGATGTGACTCATTATACTAATTGTTCTATGTTGATCACATTCCAAGGTTCCTGATGTCTTTGGGATTGCAATAAATACAGAATTACATAATTCAGAAGGTATATCTCCAGTATCATATAATGTGTTCAGCAGTCTGGTGACTTGCTCTAATCCAAATTTTTCTAAAGCTTTAATCATTACTGTTGTGATGTTATCTACACCGGAGGGCCTTGCCAGCTTTCATATGCTTAAGAACATTTTGAACCTCCATCTTTAAAATTTCTGGTCCTTCATTATTAAATCTAATAGCATACTGTTCCTCTCTGTTATCATTATACAGGTTTTTCACATAATCTGTCCATACATGTAGAATCTGATCTTTTTCTATTATGATTGTGCCATCTTTAGTTTTTAGACAGCCTGTTGATGTACTTAGTCTTTTATTAGTAAGTTCCTGAATTCTTTTGTGCACTAATTTGGTATTTTGACTGTTGTGTTGTTTTTCAATTTCTAAGCACTTTTCTTCAAGCCATGATTCTTTTGCTTTCCTACATAATATTCTGACTTGTCTGTGAATTTCTTCATATTTGGCAGGATTATTTTTGTTGAGTCTTCTTGTTTCCATTAGGTGTAAAATTTCTTCAGTCATCCATTTCTTACGACCCACCTTCTTTAATTTTGGAATAGTTGTTTCTGCAGCCAAACTGATTGAATTCTTTAACATTTCCCATTGATCATTCACATCCTGGAATAATATCTCCGTATCAGACAATATATCAAATCTGTTCTGTACTTCTATGTTGAATTTGTTTTGTATTTCCTTGTCATTACTCAATGTACACAAATCATATTTAGTGTTTCCTGTTATATATTTGACTTTCTTCAGCTTTATCCTCAATGTTCCTGTAAGTAGTCTGTGGTCACTATAACAATCAGCACTGGGAACTGTTTTTGCTACTGTTAGTGCGTTTCTAAATCTTTTGCTAATCATAATGTAGTCAATCTGGTTTCTGATCCTGCTATCAGGACTCCTCCATGTCCATAATCTTCTAGGGTGTTGCTTAAACCAGGTGTTTCCTACAATCATTTCCTTTTCCTTTGCCCACTCTACGAGTCTGTATCCTCTTTCATTTCTCTCTCCTAAACCATAGTTTCCTACTGTGTATCTATCACCTTGATTTCCTACTTTTGCATTGAAGTCTCCTATTATGATGTTTATTTCTGAATTTTTACATTTCTTTAAGGCAGACTCTATGTCATTATAAAATTCCTCTACACTATGTTCACTGGATTCTCCTGTTGGGGCATATCCTTGAATAATATTTATGCTAAAAGGTCTGCCACTTAATTTAATTAGTAGAACTATGTCCGACACGGCCTAATATCCTTGAACAGACGTTGCTGTTTTCCGGTCCAAAATTATTGCCACTCCGCTTTGTCGATCTTCACCTCCAGAATAAATAATCTTATAATCTATCTTGATGCCTGCTCCTGTCCATCTCGTTTCGCACATCCATAGCTGCGGGAAGGTTAACCCAGTCAACAAATGCCCGCAGAAGTCGGATGTGTCGGCCTAATGGCGCAAGAACGCAGCTCTGCTGTAAACAGGCACAACGCAGTCACATCCGGAAAAAAAAACCCGGATGAACACAGAAGAAGAAGAAGAAGTTTCGCACATCCCAAATATATTAATTTTGTCTCTTTGTATTTCTTGTTTTATGTTCTCTAATTTTCCGTCGTTGTTTAACGTCCTAACGTTCCATGTTGCTAATTTTAATGTCTCTTGTCTTGCGATGATCAGTCTTTAAGCGAATCATAATATACTAGGCACTTTCAAAGAGGTAGTTTGCCATTGCTTTCCTCTATGGCAGTGACCATACTGGCCGGATGACTGCAACCATTGTCTCTCGAAAGAGATCCTCTGCTTGCCGTCTCGAAACTCGAGACCATAAGCAACAAATATCTGTCGGCTGCCCTCAAAATTTCATCCACCACCTGCCTTCCGTGGCTTCTTTTGAACACTTCCAATAAACGAACATGAAATAACATCACATAATCCACAGGAAAAACACTATCCACAGAAAAACACTGAACAGCGTCTCCCCGAAGAAAGCGAGTCATCTCGTCACCATTGTACCGGAAGCTATACTATATGCTGCATACTGAATGTAAACTTGCCAAGAAATCACGAACAGCCAAAAAATGCTGGGGTTGATTGCTACTTTCTGTGAAGGATATGCAACTAACTTTTTAAATACAGAATATAAGTATTTTACAATAGGAATACAGTACGCAAGTATTTTATAGATGATGTACAGAATATAAGTAATTTACAGTGGGAACATACAAGCATTTTTATGCAGAACAGACTAGAAATGTTGACAGGTAGATACAGAATAGAGTATTTTACAGTGGGAAACATCCAGAGTAGTTTACAGTGGGACATAGAATAACATTGCTTGTACAGTGGGATATAGAATAACATTGCTTGTACAGTGGGACATAGAATAACATTGCTTGTACAGTGGGACACAGATTTTAAGTGTTTTACATTGAGACAGAGGTCGGTCCATGTGGCCCTGGTGCTTAATATCCTTACACTTACACTTCTAGTGCGCTAATGGTGGGGGTAATGGTTTCAACCCCTACACTGGTCAGTTCAGTTAGAAAGCAATGGCAAAATGCTGAACATTAAAAATAAATCAGGTTGGGGTTGATCGCAACATCCCGCAAAGGATATGCAACATTTTTAAAGTGGGACACAGAATAGAAGTATTTTATGATAGGAACAGAATTCTTGAATTCATCGAAAGAACCAGGCATGTTTTAGCAAACCCGGAGGAGTGGCTAAGAAAGACACTGGGTAAGATACATGAGGTAGAAATTGTTGTCATCATCATCATCAAGTGCCATGCCGGCTGGCATAGGCGCTCATGACTTTTCACAGATCTCTGTCTTTGGTGTTCTGGATCAACTCTGCTGATGATATTCCTCCATGCTGCATTACAAAGTAACAATAGGGTCTACTGGCTCAAATAAATATGTCAAGGCTCATTAAGACGCAAGATAATTTGAGATCAGTCTAAATAAGACCGGATAGAATGCACAAAAACTTTGTTTTCTGAGGAAAATGCAAAGAATACCATGGACAGATGGAAAAACCAATGACCAAGTACTACAGGAGACAAATGAAAATCGTAAATTGATTAGAGAAATTCGACGTAGACAGTCAAAATGTTTTGGACATGTGAGAAGAAATGGATTGGAGAACTTGGTGACAACTGGCAAGATTGAAGAGAACAGACCAAGGGGAAGACCGAGAAGTAAATACCTGGATGGCTAGGCCACATGGCCTGGTCAAAACAGGAACACTGAGCTGATCCACGACTCTGGTAATCGAGTGAAATGGCGAGTCATGACTGCCCACACTTTCTGGCATGGCACATGATTGATTGATTGAGAATACACATCATTAAAAAAAACATTGAAAATAATAGTAAACTGATAAAGAGAACAAGATTATAAATAATAGTAAGCAAAAAAATGCCTTTTTTACCCATGCCTTAAGGCTGAAGGTTGGCAAGTACAGAATCCTTTTTCATGGCTTGATGTGCATTGGGCATATGGTGATCCATGCTTTTATAGACCAGATGGCACTGGAGGGTGATGATGCAAATATCTTGCTAGCCACCTGGACTTTCCAAGACCTTTCCTGGTAGCCATTTTGGGTAGAGTTGACCCGGAAGCCCTGATAAATAAACAAAATCTGCCTTGATGTGAATTTGAACCAGTGACTTCCAGGCAAGCTATTGGGTATATGGTGCTGGCTCCATATTTATTTTACAGACCAATTGACGCTCAAAGAGCGATGTCAGAATCACTTCCTAGAACTTTTCCTGGTACATATTTTAGGGTTGGTCGATCTGGGGACCCGAGTCAATTAAACAAATTGACTGTCTTGATGTGGATTTGAACACATGACCACCAGGCTGGCAGGGAAGTGTGCTGGCTACTTGGCTACCATGGCTACCATGAATATTGGTAGTCAACTGTTGCTAATTAAATAATGAACATAACTAATTGTTCTTGCAGAAATTGGTATGCTTGCTCCTTGTGGAATTGTGTTGAGTTGAGCTGAGCTAAGAACCGACATCACTGTACTCAGGACATTCCCATATACATTCTGTCCCCTTGTTCAACAGCCAGTGAAAAGTCACACTACTAATCGTTCCCACCACTATCTGATTGAAAGTTCTCCTGGTCTTCCCACTCAGTTTTGAGATTCTACCAGAACCCCTGCCAATTCCCCGCAATCTCATCCGCATATGGGTTCTCAGTATGTTCCTTCATCTTCTCCACCTGGTCCCACAGGTGCACGACCACCTCTCCCTTGACCATAGATAATCGACCACCAAGAGGTGCATTCCCTGCCAGCCTATCCCCACACTCTCGCATGGCCAGGGCAAAAAATCCATGCAATTCTTACAATCTGTGACCTCTGAAGCATGGTGAGCTATTCCACACGAAACATTCCTTTCTTCACTTTACTAAGCATTCTTCTTGAGTCCGTGATAAAGACAATGTGTGTTGCAGTGGTCTCCTCTAACCAACGGTATGCCGCTGTGACTGCTTCCACCTCCACTCTCATGCTGGAGGTCATAGCCTCATATGCAATACTCTTTTTTCAAGAATCGTCCATTAGCCTTTGCAATGAAACCCCAACTACTCCGCCTGTTTCACATAATAAATTAATTGTTGATCCTGCAGCAGTATCATAACTGGGGCTATAGTTTAGCTTTTTGATTTTCATTTGTAGCTGTCACTTTTATTTCTAAATTATATTTTATTTTTAATTTTTCTCTCTCTCATCTCCCTCATTAGTGAGGCATTGTACGAGAGTGAAAATGGTGAGATGGATGATGATGACGACAAGGATGTAGATTACGAAGAAGAGTTGAAGAAGAAAAAGTCACCCAAGTCAAAAAAGAAATCCACACCCAAGAAAACTTCAGCAAGACAAGCTGCCAAGGAGGCAGCAGAAGTGACTCCAGAAACGTGAGTTTGTTCACTTTACGTTGTGAGGGTGATAATGTGCATGTGTTATATCGGAGAGTCTGTAGTCATTCTTGGAAAGTTACGAATTCTTACAGGAGAGACTTCATACGTTTGGTGGGGGATTGTTGTGTATTTGAGTTTTCAGATATAGGTCGTCTCTAAAGTTCTTTTCACTATTTATCTTGAAAACTGTGAGTAAAGGACTTGAGGTGTAATGCGTATATGTTGGTAGTATAGCCCAGCCAGAACCAGATGAGTGATGATGTCAGTATCAAGCTTTATTTGTCAGGACATTTCACTTGTATATTTATGTTGATGTCAAGGTGACCAGTTCCATCTGTTTTGATTGACTCATTGATCATACTATCCCCGGTTGCTGGTCAGACATGGAATATGTGTGCCTAATACTGTATCTGCCGGTCTCCCTGGTTAAACGACTTTCTCCGTAATCCCGTTTATCCATGTAGGGTCTCGCAGCACGCGAGAATTGGCAGCAGTTTTCGCTGCATTAGTGACTTAAGGATAAGTGAGCTGGCCGCTCAGAAAGCAATGGCAAACTACTGAGCGTAATCTTGCCAAGAAATCAACAACAGCGGTAAAATGCTGGTGTAAAGGATATGCAAAGAAAAAATACTGTATCTACCAAACAAATATCAGTGAATCAGGAGGTGAAGAAAAGATGCTAGATAGAATATACGTTGTGTAAGCCTTTGGAATTCACAGGGCCGGAGAAATAGAAGAACTACAAACACATGGAGAAGAGAAGTAGAGATAGAAATAAATAATATGGGGATGGTTATGGAGAGGATGGCTTGGTGTGAGTTGGTTGAGGACTAATGTCCCAATGGGGGATAAAGTATGAAAGAGGAGGGAAAATACTGTACTTACAATATATTGTGTGACTTGAATCTTCACTAGACTGGGATACAGAAAAAGACAAATAAAGAAGTTTACAACTTAGCTGTTGAAGGCAACAACAAAGAGAAAGATGACAGAGCTAGATGACATCAAACTTATAAATGGGTGAAAAACTTCAAGATATGGTCAAGCTACCGCCTAACAAAATGTACAGCAAGATGGAATCTAATGGAGCTCCATTAACGCCAACCTTCACTGTGAAGATGGCACCAAGTGATGATGATGCTAACACACTTAGGCCAGTGTTATCAGCTGAAATTAATCCTTCTCTAAAATGACTCTTAAAAAATGGGTGAATGAAACTTGGTCTTTTGTATCTCAGTGTTAAAGATTTCAGCCACCCCGGCTTTGTGGTTAAGAAATCAAACTACCAACATGGTCACCAGGGCTGCTCCAGTCCCCAGTAGCAGGAGAATTGTTTTTCAAACTATACAGCTCTGGGGTTGACCCAGCCTGGCAAAATAGGTACTAGACATTTCTCTAGGGAGGCAAGGGAGCTGGTCACTTCAACTCATCATGCTGTGACAGAGAGTTAAAAGTGAGAGGATAAACTTAATTGCACCGTGTTTCACCTCGCCTGGTTTGTTCTGCGTAAACAAAACAGCAAGTGCTTTCTGAGAGCATTGCATAAAGCACAAATTCCTTGCGTTCAGCGATGTCCCCCCAGGGATGTCTAGAAAAACTGCAATCGTGGTATGCATAGATATCCATGTGAGGAACGTAACTTGCGCAAGAATTGGTAGCGGTTCTCGTCACGTTGGTACTTTACGGGGTATGTGAGCTGGTCTCTCAGAAAGCAATGGCAAACTACTGAGCCTAATCTTGCCTAGTACATCAACAGCAGCTGAAAAATGCTGATGTTGACTGCAACGTCCTGTAAGGGATATGCAACCCCAAAAAAAAGTCCAAAAATGAACCACCGACCTTCAGAGCACGAGGCAGATGGCTTGAACACTTTGCCATGGAGATCCCCATGGTTGAAAGTACATGTGAAAGCTCATCACTACATGTCCCTCTTGATAGTAACTGTACGATGTTTACATTTATACATGGGCTGTTTTGTAATGCTGTAAAGATGTAAGGCTGGTGCTTGTAGCGGGATAACTCATGTATGTAAGCTCAGTCTGTTTACACCAGGTTGATGTTGTCTGACACAATATTTGTACTTTTTAAAATTAAACTCTAAATTGTGTTTGTTTTCTCCCCAGTAAATTTATTGAAACCGTCTGCAAAAGTAAGAAGAGAAAAACTTACTATAAGGGTGGAAGGTCGAGGTCAAGAAGTAGAAGCCAAGGAAAGGAAGCACCTGCAAGGTCAAGTATCAAAAGACAAGGCAGTGAAGAAGCAAGTGAGAATTCTATATCAGGCAGTATAAGTCAAGGCAATGAAGAAGCAAGTGAGAAGTCAATATCAGGCAGTAAAAGTCAAGGCAAAGAAGCAAGAGAAAGTTCGAGATCAAGCAGCAGAAGTCAAAGCAAGGAAGCAAGTGAAAGGTTGAGGTCAAGCAGAAGTCAAGTCAAAGAAGAAACAAGTGAAGTGTCTAGTTCAGGCAGCAAGAGTCAAGGTAAAGAAAGTGAAAGCTCGAGGTCAAGCAGAAGTCAAAGCAAGGAAGCAAGTCAAAGGTCGAGGTCAAGTAGCAGAAGTCAAAACAAAGAAGCAAATGATAGATCGGGGTCACGCAGCAGAAGTCAAGGCAAAGAAACGATTGAAAGATCCAGATCTAGCAGCAGAAGTCAGAGTAAAAGAGCAAATGAAAGATCAAGATCCAGAAGTGGCAGTCAAGGAAAAGAACCAAAGACAGAAGTTAAGACAGAATTAGACACAGCGGAAACACCTCAGTATGTTATTTTGAATACTTTATTGTAGTTACCCATATGTGTGTTTCTCTTTTTTTTCTTGATTATCGAGTGACAGCTTTTTAATTTAAACCTTTACAGGGCAGACGCTTGTCCGTTTTGTAGCCCTGAACGGGCAAGATTTTTTCAGGTTCTGTAAAAATTTCGGGTCGCGTTAGTAAAAATATCACAAATACGGTGTTAGTCAACCGATTTTAGTTAAATAAACAACACAATGAAGGGAAAAGCATGCAGAATATGTTACTCACGTGATTGTTGCCGGTAATCCATATATGAACACAAATATTTATGAAATACGGCATGTTGTTTGTGATTTTCCGTCATCTATACGGCAATTTACAAACACATTTTCAGAATCATAATCACTTTCTTTAAAGTCCGACTCACGACTGCTAATGCTAAAGTAACGCTTTGCACTGATATCTAGCTCCGATTAATAATCAACTTCGTGCCCTTTAATGTCATTTAAATTGAACAGAGCGAAATCTCGGCTATCACTTGAAGAATCGCCGAAATCCATTTTGAAAAACAGCGTAAAACTCCCGAAAACTATCAAAACAAGTCCGTAAAAGTCTGTTCAAAGTCATTGTAGCGCGTTTACAAATGGCGGCCACGTTGTCAAGCTATAGGCGAAAGTGAAAGTAGCGGTCGGAAGTGTCGGAAAGCCGAGAGATCGCGTTTTTACAATGCATAATAGTATCGGCCGGAATCGGACACTACGCTCGTATTTAGAGATCGGCCGGTAACGGACGCTACGCCTTGTAAAGGGTTAATTGTTTCTGGAATTGCTGTTTAATTGCCCTTAGAAAAATTCATGGAATTATTTCATACATGGAAGCTTTGTCTTTTTACAATCATCATGGTTGTCCCTCTTGTCAAGAAGTACTTCACACCTAGTTATCACTCCTTTCTATCTCAGAGGTCACTACGTTTGATGATAATATGCATTTGTGTCAGATTTATTGCTCAGATTTCAACCAAGGAAACATTCTCTATCTACTCCTGGATATGGGTTCTTCTCTCTTCATCTTCTCTCTCTCTCTCTCCCCCTTCCCCCCTTCTCTTTCTCCCCCCAGCCTCTTCTCTCTCCCACCCTGTAACAATATTACTACAATGACGGCCTTTAGGCCTACTTATAGTGATTTCCAAATATGCAAATGGCACACCCTTTGTAGGCTCGGTATTCAATTTCATTACCTTAGAGTTGTGTATCATTAAAAACCAACAGTACCGGTACTCGTAAACATTCTGAACCCAGTGCTAGTAACTTCCGGACCTGAGGCAAACAGTACTGCCTCTCTGCCACGCTGTCCTCTGTCTTGTTTCAATGCTGGGAGAATTTGTACGCCAGTCTGCTTGTTTATGTGCAAAGTACCATTATGATCTTCAGCTTCTGGGGTTTAGCCTGCTGTGTCTGTCAGTGAACTAGATTTGTTGCTGAACAACCTGTATGCCTGTTGATCCCTGTACAAATTGGGTTTTCATGTCCTGCATTTTATGAATGTATCTCAGCCGCCGGCTCTGTGGCGAGGGGATTACGAATGCAATTCATAACCCCACAAACTGCGTTCAAAAGACAGCTGCAGACGATTTGGAGGCACACTTCCTTGCGTTGGTTTCCTGTACAAAGGTATGAGTGCCGGTCGTTTAGAAAGCAATGGCAGTTATAGAAACTAGAGTCCTAAGAAAAATATAAGGGGCGTTCATTTAAACTCCGTTCGTGCTGCACCGCGTGTAATTGCGTACGTTGAACATGATCATGTCATAGTTATGTGATAAGTACTGACCAATGAATAAAAGAGCAAGTGCTTATTGTACCATGATGCATAGTTTCTGTTCCTGACCGCTGAGAAAATGGCCGGGTTGATCCAAAATCCGTCCAAAGAAACTGAAAGAGCGGTGATTTAGTTTCTTTCATTTGAAGGATGTCGACCAGTGGACATTTATCGAAGAATGCAGGCAGTGTACGGTAACAAATGTGTGTCAAATACAACGGGGACAGACTGGGCGCGAATGTTTCGGAAAGGACGTCAGTTCACAACAGATTTCCGATGGCCGGGTCAATCGCATATTATTGCAACAGAAAAAACCTTCGCTAAAATTGATGCAGCAGTACAGACGAACCGTTGTCGAAGCAAACGTTCACTAGCAAAAGAATTTTATGTGTCAATTGGGACAATTCAAAAGGTTGTTCGTAAGAAACTGCAATATCGGAAGGTGTATTCACAGTGGGTACCATGGATGTTGACCGACCACCAAAAAGAGGAATGCATGGAATGGTGTGTGAACCACTTGCTGCGTTACAGACTGGAGTGTGATGCATTTCTCTTCAGCATAGTGGCAGGCAATGAATCATGGTGTCACCACTTTGAGCCGAGCAGCAAAAGAGAGAGCATGCAATGGAAGCATACTGGATCACCAAAAGCCAATAAATTCAAGCTACAGGTTTCCGCTGGTAAGGTTATGCTGACCGCATTTTTTGACCATGAAGGGCTATTGTTAGCCGACTTTAAAGAACCTGGTGTTAACATCAACTCTACCCACTACTTGCAAACACTAGACAAGCTGCAAAAAAGCCATCAAGAATAAATGACCCGGCATGCTTTCTCGCGGTGTGATTTTGTTGCACGATAATGCTTGTCCGCATGTCGCAAAGATTGTGCAGGAAGCATTAGCAAGGAAGAAGTGAGAAATTCTGCAACATCCAGCCTAAAGTCCTGATTTGTCACCATGTGATTTTCATTTGTTCGGACCTTTAAAAAAAGTTATCAAGGGGCAAAGATTTCACACAGATGCAGACGTAATGAACACGGTAAACACTTGGTTCAGTGAGCAACCACAATCTTTTTTTGCAGACGGCATTGGCCGCCTACCTAAGCAATGGGATGCTTGCCTGAATGCCTACGGCGACTTCTTCTGACCAACCCATGGTGCATAATTCATTCAAAATGAATGCTTTGTTTAATTCTACCACACCTGTTAATGTTTCTTTCATGCTTTTATAATAAAGCCATTGCAACGGGTTTCAAATGAACGCCCCTAATAGATCAGGAAATAGTATAGAGGACATTAAAACAATATTTTAATATACAGAAGTGAGGCTAAGCAGCCATATGCAAGACATGACGATTCCTTGGGTTAGCCCAGTACCAGAGCACTGTGTCAGCTCTGCAATTATGGAATCCTCCTTAGATGACAGGGTATGCCCATGGTCTGCCCCTGCCTTCCCTTGAAGGCTGACTGCTATAACTTCTGGTTGTTCTGAATGGACCAGCTAGGATGGAGATATCACCACAGCAGTAAGAGTCGACGGTCCAAAATCACCTGGAAAAGCATTCCAGTGACACAGAATGGAATATTGTTTGGCTAGCAAATCCATTACATGGAATGTGTGCACCAAAAACCCACTGTGTGGGTTTCATCAAAGGTGGAAAAAGCATCCCAGTGGCACAAAATGGATTATTGCTTGGCTAGCAAAACCATTACATAGAATGTCCGAACCGTAAGCTCTCTGTGAATGCCATCTGCAGACTGATCTCTCCTGGCTTCCAGAAGAACAGCCTGTGGTGGATGAGAGGTCCTATATATGGAAGTGAGGCTAAGCAGCCATGTGCAGGACATGACGATTCCTTGGGTAAGCACAGCACCATATGTTGGCTCTATAGAAATGGAAGCCTCCTTGGATGGCAGGGAATGCCCATGGTCTGCCCCTGCCTCCTCTTGAGGGCTGACCGTCATGTCTCCGGCTGATCTGAATATGGACCAGCTGGGATGGGGTCGATACCACTTCAGTGAGAGCTGACCGTCCTATGAGACACTCGAGATTGTTAACACGGTTAACAAATGCCTGCAGAAGTCGAATGTGTCGGCTAAAAGGTGCAAATATCGCAGCACTGCTGTAAACAGCACAACGCAATTACGTCCAAAAAATATTCCGGATGAACGCAGCAGAAGAAGAAGAAATAGTATTTCAAATAGCTTGAGTGAGGCAAAGTACTTTGTGGGTGTATTGAATTTGTTACTGTTGATTTGTAATAGTCTTTTATTGATGCAGTGATATATTTCATATATTTGATTTCAGAGAGCAGCCAAAGTCGAACATTTCCTCCAGTCAGAAACAAATTCCAGAGTCAACACTCATGCCTACACGAAGATCTCGGCGGCGGATGAAAGAGGATGTTGAAACCGAGGTTATATTTGATTCAAACTTACCTCAGACAGAACTGAAACGGCTCACAGTTGATGGTTTTCATAATCAACTCAGCACTCGGTGGAACAAGAAAGCAGATCAGAGGGCTAAAGATGCAGCAACCAAAGATGCATCAGTAAAATCTGATTCGTTAGAAGGAGTTAAAATAGTCAGTTCATTTAAAAGTAGTGAGGACACGGCTTCACCTGATGTAGAGACCCATCAGAAAGGTGGTAAGATGAGTAGTGAAACACAAATCACTAATAATGGTGCTGGGAAAAGTCAACAGGAATCTGATAGCCAGATCTTGCATGGGTCTGGAATCCAGTCTGTTCTCCAAACACCTAATAGTAGCAATGTAGTTAATTCAGAAATCAAGCCACTAGAAACTCCTGAAGCATTACCTGGTCTGACTGTTAAAAGAGGAAGCTCACGAAGGAAGTCAACGCCACAGAGAAGGCAGAGTAAAAGTCATGTTGTTTATAACAGTGAAGTGATGTTAGAATCTACAGAGGAGGACAACAAATTAGAAATCAAGTTAGAATGCACAGAAGAAGAAAATACATCTGAATTAAAGTCGGGCAGCACAAAAAAGGAAAATGTATCTGTAGGCAGTGAGGAGAAACACACTGAACACAGTAGAACCAGCATGCAGAATTTGACAGGTCAGATATCTGAAGGTGAAGTTCTCCAGCACTTGCAAAGTCTAACAGCTGTGTGTACAGTCCCAGCAGATGCCCCATCAAATACTACTGATGATAGCTGCAGTCAGAATAAGGATGATTTGAAGGATGAAAATGATGGCCAGAAAATAAGTGAGGAGGATATGGAACAAGAAAGTAGCATTGGAAGTGCTTCCTGCCTGTCCAGTTTTTTCAGGCAGCACACATGAAGAAGCTGATGAGGATGAACGGATTATTGACTTGGAACCTGTTGACATGAGAGATGCAGAAAGAGAAGAGTTTGTTAACTTCAATGAGGGAGAGTGGAGGGTTCCACCAGAACTCAGTGATATGACCAATCCTGTTGAAAATGAACAGAAAGCTTGTGAATGTATTCAAGTATCCATTGGACGTAATGCTTCAGGCCTGACACCAGATGTTGTTTCTGAAGTAGCACCAACGGCAGAAACAGAACTGGGTACAATTGCTGCACACAGTGGTGATTTGTTGGTGACAACTGAAGCTGTTACTACAGATAGCTGTATCTCAGATACTGGTGCCGATTCTCTTGCAGAAACTAACCCTGTAATCACCTCTAGTATTATCACACATTCCACAGTACACACTAACAATTCAAGAGAACTGGAAACAATACCTGGCTCAGCATCACTCATGCCTTGCATTCCATCGGAGAATTCAGGTTCGGATTTAAATAATGTGTTATTACAGAGTACATCTGAACAGATAACAGGGCAGACTTCTATTTCCTCACTTGTCAACATGGAAACTCTGTCCATTAATTCTCTGACAAATACACATGTGGATTTGGACAAAAGCACGCTTGCGAAGGATGGTGTGGGTGAACTTGTACAACAGAATTCTGATAACCATGAAGACATGGAACTAGATGTCACTAGTGATGAAGTGACAGAAGGAGCAGAACAACCAAATGCATATAGTCTTGTGGAAGGCAAGACTACACAAGGTACAGAAGAGTGTACCTCACACACTGCTAGTGGTAACAGTAATGTTAATGAAACGTCATTAGATGAAGCATTGCCGAAACAGACAGCTGCTATCCAGGAGCTTGAGACAAGACAAGAAACACCTATGGATGTGGAGTTTATTACAGAATCAGCCACTTTAGTAACAGAAACCAGCAGTCAGGAAGTTACCAGCCATCAGCATTCAACAAGTAACATTTTTGTGAATATTATCAGTGGTGAACAGCCAACAAGTGGTGCAATGGTTGAAATAGACAGCCATAAACAGTCAGCAGATAACACTAGCGTGGAAGTTAACAGCAGTGAGCAGTGTATCATTGAAGAAGTCAGCAGCGATCAACAGTCAAGAGATGCTTCTATTGTAGGCAGCAGTAATGCTGAAGAGCATGTCAGTGAGCAGTCAGACTGTAGTATTGTCAAGGAAGTAGGTAGCATTGAAAACATATCCTACACCAAACAATCTGGTCAGAACTATGGGGGTCAAGAATCTCAAGAAGAAAATATGCAATTAGTAGATCTTGACCTTCCAATGTCTAGTAACCAGTTATTAGAGATAAATATGCCAGTAAAAAGTGATCAGGCTGCTGGAGATAATTCTTCAGAAGCAGCTGTTGGACATTCTGAGTCTCCAGCTGCACTGGAAGCAGATCAGCATCCAATAACAGAAATCAGTGTACCAGCTCATGGTCACACCACGTCAGATTCAGAGAGCTGTGACCTTGTTGAACTGAAGGCGGTGGTAACGTCAGGGGTCAGTGGTTCGTCTGCCATGCTTACAAGCCAACCACAAGTTTCAGTTTCACATTTGCAGGAACCTCAAAAGGAGCTGCAGGAACCGAGCATGATTGTGGATGAGAGAGATGTTGACACAGATGGGAAGCCATGTCATTTGGGGGAGATTTCTGTAAAGTCAGGGGAGGTAGGACAGCTGCCTCACACACTAGGCCATAATGTGAGCTTAGCTGAAGGAAGTGCCAGGTTACATGAACAGCCATTAGCTTTTCGTGAAATGTTAACTGGGGCTGCCGTAGGTCGTACAATAGCTGAGACTAACAATGGAAATGTTCCAGTGGAGATTAGTGAAACTGCATTGACAAGTGGGACAGGTAGTTTTAGGGAAGAGATGAGCAGTGATGACATTCCAGGTGAAATTAATAATGGTGATGAGAGAGAGGGATCAGGTAATGATGCAGGTGATGAGAAGAGTAGACTTTGTGATCTACCTGAGACCTGTGTTGACTTGAGTTCTGAAGCAGCTAATAACAATATAATTGCTGAAAGCAATACTGGTGATGTAGTAGCTGAGATAAAGTGTGACGATGTTACAGATAAGGTGCGCAGTTTTGAAGCATCTGAGACAGTTGGTGGTGATGTTAAAACTAAGATAAGCAGTATTGATGACATGCTTGAGGTGGACAGTGGTGTGACACCCATTGAAATAAGTAGTAATGTAACATCACTTCAGTTGGTCAGTGATGATGCAGCAAGCTTGCCACAAAATGAAGAAATGGCTTTGACAGTTGATAGTGCAACAGCTGTGACCAAGATTGAATTTACAGTCAGTGATGCAGTAGCTGTGACAGATGTTGAAGTTACAACAGTCAGTGACGAAGCAGCTGTGACAGGTACTGAAGTTACATCAGTTAGTGATGAAGCACTTGTGACAGATATTGAAGTTACAACAGCTAACAATGAAGCAGCTGTGACAGATACTGAAGTTACATCAGTTAGTGATGAAGCACTTGTGACAGATACTGAAGTTACAACAGTCAACAATGAAGCAGCTGTGACAGATATTGAAGTTACAACAGTCGACAATGAAGCAGCTGTGACAGATACTGAAGTTACATCACTTAGTGATGAAGCACTTGTGACAGATACTGAAGTTACAACAGTCAACAATGAAGCAGCTGTGACAGATACAGAATTTACATCAGTTAGTGATGAAGCACTTGTGACAGATATTGAAGTTACAACAGTCAACAATGAAGCAGCTGTGACAGATACTGAAGTTACATCAGCCACCGATGAAGCACTTGTGACAGATATTGAAGTTACAGCAGTCAGTGATGAAGCAGCTGTGACAGATACTGAAGTTACACCAATTAGTGATGAAGCACTTGTGACAGATATTGAAGTTACAGCAGTCAGTGATGAAGCACTTGTGACAGATATTGAAGTTACACCAGTTAGTGATGAAGCACTTGTGACAGATATTGAAGTTACAGCAGTCAGTGATGAAGCAGCTGTGACAGATACTGAAATTACACCAGTTAGTAATGAAGCACTTGTGACAGATATTGAAGCTACAGCAGTCAGTGATGAAGCAGCTGTGACAGGTGTTGAAGTGACAATAGCTGAAATGGATAGTGATGCAGCAGTTAGTTATACAACAATAACAGAGACAAGCATAGCAGCTGAGGCAGACATGGGTGAAGCCAACAAGATGATCAGTGAGTGCAGAAAGAGTGAATTCTCAGCAGACAGTACAAGTTGTGATGAGACGATGCTGAGCAATTCTGCAAGTGAGACCCACTTTGAGACTAGGGACAGCATCCCTGAGACTAGTGAGTGCAATACTGAAGCGTGTCAGAGCAGTTCAGCAGTTAAAACTGACAATGATGTGCCAATAACTGGAATCATTTCTTGTCATGTCATCGAGACAGATGTAGAGCTAGGCATAAATACCTGTGGCAGTGCCAGCAGTGATATTATCAATACTGTGGACTTAACAAATTCTAATATCTCTGCTTCATCTGTTAATGTAGCAAGTCCTAGCCTCTCGGCTACATCTGTTAATAATGTAGCAAGTCCTAGTAGCTCGCCTACATCAGTTAATAATGCTACAAGTGAGCATGTTGAAAGAGAGGCTAAGAGCACCGTGGGTTATTGCATACCTGAAAGTAATAGTGCACAGAATACAACAGTTGATTTAGACCAATCAGGATCTAAACTTATTCAACAGCACGCGGCAGATCAAGCAGGTGTGTACACAGCATCTCACAGTGGCAGACAGTTGGTAGAAGACATGGACATGGGAGATGGTGGTGTCTGTATGAACATTGATCTGAAGGAAGATGAGAAGATGGATGTCGATGAAAATCCCTGTACCCAGTTGCCAGATTGTAAGTGTGTTGTTTGCAAATGTATTATTGAGGAGGAAAGATCAAGAAAAGAGTTAACATCTCAGGAAATATCAGACACCGGGATATACTCTGCTGAGGAGAAGAGAGCTATCAGTGCAGAGAAGACTGATAGTGGTATTGGGATTAGTGACACAGTTGTGATAAAAGTTGATAATGTGGGTAAGGGTACAGATGTGATAACAGCTGATGATATGGGTAAGGGTGCTTTTGGTGAAGAATTGACTGGTATGTGTGTTGAAATCATTAATACTATTGTTGACAAATGCATGGCTGGTCTAGAGGTGGCTACTGAAGTAGATGATTCTAAGATTGAAGGTGGTGAATCGGATCACCACAGTAAACCTGATGCTGAGGGTTCTCAGTCGACAGAGTCTAATGAAAATCCAGACACTGACATTGTAAGCCCTAGTAATGTGAATAGGCCTACTGCTTCTTTAGCCCATGAATCGGCAACATACAATACCGCAAAGACAATTGATAAGAAAATGTCTGCTGTAGTTGCCATTCCTGATCAGTATGACAGCACAGAAGAATTTTGTGTCCTTGCAGAGGGACATTGGCAACAGACTGTGAGTGAAGTGCATGAACCTAAGATTCTGAAAGTTCCATTGTCTGAAGCAAGTGAGCAAACTGAAAGTGTAGTTCTTACCCAGACAGGGGGCAGTGATATATCGGAAAGTGAAGTTGCAAACCAGACTACAGACATGCTGGGAAGTGAAGTGATTAATCAAGCTGAAGACATGCAGGAAAGTGAAGTCATAAACCAGACTGAACACGTGCAGGAAAGTGAAGTCATAAACCAGACTGCAGACATGCAGGAAAGTGAAGTCATAAACCAGACCGAACACGTGCAGGAAAGTGAAGTCATAAACCAGACTGCAGACATGCAGGAAAGTGAAGTCATAAACCAGACTGCAGACATGCAGGAAAGTGAAATCATAAACCAGACTGAAGACATGCAGGAAAGTGAAGTCATAAACCAGACTCAACTGTGTGATGTGTTGGAAGGTAAAGCCATTGACCAGACAGTGGGAAGTGGAGTCATTAACGAAACAGAAGGTGTCCTGGGAAGTGAAGTCATTAACCAGCCTGAAGACAGTGAAGAGTTGGAAAGTAAAACCATTGACCAGGCAGTGGGAAGTGAAATTATTGCCCTTACAGAGAAAAGTAACATGACTGAAAGTGAAGCCATTGACAAGTCAGAGCAGAGTAGCATGTCGGAAAGCAAGACCATCACTCCAGCAGAAAACATTGGCCCAACAGAAAGTCAGGTAGTGACGCAGACAGAGGGAAGTGATGTATTTGGAAATGAATGCATTGGTCAGATTGAAGAAAATGTGAATTCAGGAAGTAAAACCACTGGCCAGATAGAGGAAAGTGAAATTGTTACCCAGATGGAGAAGAGTGACCAGGCAGGGCAAAGTGACACATTGGAAAGTGAAGTTAATCCCCAGACTGAAGAAAGTGACATGTTGGGAAGTGAAGCAGTTATTCAGACTACAGAAAGTGACATGTTGGAAAGTGAAGCAGTTATCCAGACTACAGAAAGTGACATGTTGGAAAGTGAAGCAGTAATCCAGACTACAGAAAGTAACATGTTGGAAAGTGAAGCAGTTATCCAGACTACAGAAAGTGACATGTTGGAAAGTAAAGCAGTTATCCAGACTATAGAAAGTGACACTTTGGGAAGTAGAGCCATTATCCAGCCTGAAGAAAGTGAAATGTTGGGACATGGAATCAATACCCAGACTGAAGAAAATGACATGTTGGAAAGTGAAGCAGTTATCCAGACTACAGAAAGTGACATGTTGGGATGTGGAATCAATACCCAGAGTAGAGAAAGTGGTATGTTGGAAAGTGAAGCAGTTTTCCAGACTACAGGAAATGACATGTTGGGAAGTGGAGTCATTACCCAGACTAAAGAATGTGACATGTTGGACAGTGAAGCAGATATCCAGACTACAGAAAGTGACATGTTGGGAAGTGGAGTCATTACCCAGACTGGAGAATGTGACATGTTGGGAAGTGGAATCAATACCCAGACTGAAGAATGTGACATGTTGGGAAGTGGAATCAATACCCAGACTGAAGAGAGTGATGCATCAGGAAGCAAAGTCATTACACAGCCAGAGGAAAATGACATAACTGAAAGTCTAACCAATGTTCAGACAGAGAAAATTGACATTTATGGGTGTGAAGTCATCACAGACACAGAGAAAAGTAACATAACTGAAATTCAGGCCACTGAACAGGTACAGGAAAGTGACATTTTGGAAAGTGATGTGATTTTGCAGCCAGAGAAAAGTGACATAACTGAAAGTCAAGTCATGAATCTGACAGCGAATGAGGACAATTCTAGCAGGATTGGTAATGTTGATGACAGAAGAGACCAGATACCTAATGACAGCAAGGATAAAGACACTTTAGCAATGACTTTCATGACAGCTGTGGATGTTCTTCCTGTTAACAGTGACGAACAGAATGAGTCTTTAGGTTCTGGTGGAAAAGACGAACAACAAAATGGTGGCAATGCAGAAGATCAGGTACTTGTTGAGAATGCTTTGTCAAGTGTACAAAGCTGTATCCCTGTTCCTGCTGTAGAAGATGTGAAAGAAGACACTGAAGGTGGTGAGGAAAAGCCCAAAGAAAATGTGGTCAACGTTGAAGCTAATTTAGACATCCCAGATGAAGTCAAAGATGAGCCCAAAGATGAAATTAAAGAGGAAACTGACTTACGTCCTGAGGAGTCATCACTCATGTAAAGCTTTAGATGATAAAAAGTCCAAAGATGACATCTTTAAAAGTGTTTCACTCTATGGAGATGAGAGACCATTGCCAGGTGATCTTAGTCATTGGCAGTTGGTATGTGACACTGTTGAAGACTGGGAAAGTTTGGCCAAGGAGCTCAAGGACACAAGTGTTTACAAAGAGAAGCTCCTGTACCGCATTATCAAGAATGATTTTCTTCCAGAAATACCAGCTATCATGGCTGACAAGGTGAGTGTTATATCCGTGTGTGTTCAGTCCTGTGTCAGCGTCATCATCATCATCATCTACTTCTGCTGTTAAGCGTCGTGGGGAGGAATAATTTGCGCTCCAGTACCTGGTGGTACTTGATAGTGTCATTCTGTGTGATTGTACAATGTCTTTGATGTCCTCAATCCATTTTCTTCTTGGACGTCCTCTTGGTCTCATCAGTCCTCTTGGTCTCATCGCAGATGACCTTTGATGTAAGGCCAGTGATGGTAGTTGCTGGTGTTGCATTCTAACGACATGGCCAAACCACTTGATCTTCTGTCTTTCAATAAATGTGGCATACAGTGTTGATCCCACAGTCTGTCTGATAACAGCATTTCTTACTCAGTCTCGGATTGTTAAGTTGACAGCTCTCCTAAGGCATCTCATCTCGCACCATCATCACTGTTTGAAAATATCTATTGATTTAACTGGTTCATTCAGACGCTGTTGTCATAAAGATTATTGTATCACATATTCAAGACAGCCATTCAACTGTTGTTTTTTGTTATTATAATAATGATATCACATGTGAGGGGCCATAGGTGCATTGTGGCTATATGCTCGCCTACCAGCCCTGTGATTATGGGTTTGAATTTGCATCGATGTAGATTTGAAAATTGATCTGGACTTTGGGTTGAGTCAGCTGGAAACGGGTACCAGAATATAAGCCCAGTACACCTTAAGGCATACAATGGGGTCCTTGATATTAGTTATATCACCTGCAGCCAAAACAAGAGTTGCTTTGCCGTCGGCTGAGACGTGCAACATGTCAGACTTCATGTATCTTTCCCAAATCGGACACTTTGCAAATATTGTGTCTCATCGAGATGTATATATGTGTGTGAGTGACACCTTACAGTCTTGAAAGACCAAAGTATGTGAGTTGGAATTTGGCCAAAATTCCATCACAATGCCTGGGCAGAGCTTCAGAGAACATGTGGTGCCCAAACGACATGTTCCCTCTCTCAGCCTTGCCTTGTTTGATCCATATATATATATATATATATATATATATATATATATATATATATATATATATATATATATATATATATATATATATATATATATATATATATATATAAATTCTAATGAATGAAAGGGCATTGATAATGACAGTAAGAGATAAAAGAATTGCAACAACAAAGAAGAAATGCCTTTGAAGAATGATAAATGTGACGAGAAGAGATCAGATCAGAAATAAAGACATAAAGTTTGCTCAGTGTCAGTAATGGCTGTTACTGAAAAGTGGTCAGGTGGTTCACTGATGAAATAAGACAATGAAACAGTATACTGTAAACAGCTTTGGCATATTGCAAACATAACTGATATTTAGATGCAGATACAGAGCCAGCAGTAGACCTTACAAATAGTGGTTCAATGAAATAGGAGACGAACAATACCTTGTACACAGCCCAAACAAAAGCATCTCAAGAAATCTCTTCATAACTTGATGTCGAAAGACTTCATAGGAAAAAATTGGCAGAAGAAATGGGGTGTTTATAAAAATTGAATGGTAATATATAATTCTCAATAAAAACAAACAACAAATATAACAAATTCAGGTGGCTAAACAATGGTAAGCAAATGGAGTAAAGATGGATAGTCTAGTTCTGCACTCAACTACTTTAAAAGTACACACTGAAAATAACCTGTAAGAAGAAAAAAAAAATGGATAGGTTAGAACTAGATTTGCCTTTTCTCACCCAAAACCAAAGCTGTTACTTAATTTGGCCTCTCATTTCTACTGAGTATTTTCAGCTATTGTACATCCTGAGCAAGGTCGTGTAGCCAAGGAAAGCATGCTGAAATAAAAACCACCCTAACTGGAATCTTTGAAGGGTTTGAAAACCACCCTAACTGGAATCTTTGAAGGGTTTGAGAAATGTCACCATGGTCTCATATCTTATAGAAGGGAAAATCACCACACCTTCATGTGGCTGAGGATGGAAAAAACTCCATGGGAGGGAAAACACAACTGTGGGGACATAGTTTCCACTGGGATAAGTGGACACCTCAGGGGTGATCTTAACCTGGCAACTTAAGAGTTTGCTACAGGCTGAAGACTCAGTCCACATTATGTCGATGTACAAGGCAAGGGGAAACTACCACGTAGTTCATCTCAAGACACTCAACATGGCTTCTGAAAAAGAATCACAAAGATCTGATGGTGAGGCCCACTGGCCAGGTGTCATTAACATGAACCGGAGAAGAGAACGATGACAGAACAAGTTAAGACACCTTGCGTCTGAAAATACCAGAGGAAAGGGAACCGGCAAAGCATTCAGAATCTTTTTCTTAGGCTGTGATGAGTGAGAACGTTATGAGAAGAAATAAATTGAAGAACTTGTTGACAACTGGCAAGATTGCGGGGAAAAGAATAAGGGGAAGTCAGAGAAGTAAATATGTGGATGGCTTAGCCACATGGTATGGTCGAGACAAGAACACAGAGCTGATCCATGACTCTGGTGATCGTGTGAGAATGCGAAA
The DNA here is from genome assembly GCA_014155875.1 of Cepaea nemoralis. Taxonomy (NCBI): domain Eukaryota; kingdom Metazoa; phylum Mollusca; class Gastropoda; order Stylommatophora; family Helicidae; genus Cepaea; species Cepaea nemoralis. The sequence continues at coordinate 92,900 of JACEFZ010023597.1, forward strand.
CATGACCGCCCATGCTTATCGGCATGGCACATGATGATGAGTGAGATCTTCTGCAAAGGACCTGCTACATGCTAATGAATTGGAATCTGAATGTATAATATATGCAGCCATTTACATGTGACATTGACATTTTTGTGTAGATCTTTTATGTTCTGGGGTAAATATATTCATCAATATCAACAGATACAGGCACGAGAGAAGAGAGCCAAAGAAATGCTTCCCCGAAGGTCGTCCTACAGGCTGGAGCTGAAGAAGTTGGAAGAAGAAAAGAAAGTGAGTATTTGTGTTGAATGTGTTAACTGATGTTATTATTGTAATAATTATATCATGTGCGGGTTATTGAACTCTCACATCTTGTTTGAATATTATTTTCTTTGTTAAATAGTCAAGAATACTGTTTGGTTGAATGCCATTACCACTAAGGAATTGCTTGTTTGGGGTAACCAGGATATGCAATTCATTTTAATAAGCCAGACCAGAAAGTGGATTGCTTTTTCTCTGAATTTCACCAGTGCCATTTTAGCAGAATGTCATGCTGTGGATGTTAGAAATAAAGAGAAATTGTCAGACATTGCTCACACATGGTTTGGGGAAATTCCTGTCTCTTTTATCGGACTATCAGATATGGTCTGGGAAAATTCCTGTCCTGTTCATTGGACTCTCACGCACAGTTTGGAGAGATTCTTGTCCCCTTTATTGGACTGTCACACTTGGTTTGGAGAAGTTCTTGTCCCCTTTATTGGACTGTCACACTTGGTTTGGAGAAATTTCTCTCCCCTTTATTGGACTGTCACACTTGGTTTGGGGAAATTCCTGTCCCCTTTATTGAACTGTTACACTTGGTTTGGGGGAATTCCTGTCCCCTTTATTGGATTGTCACACTTGGTTTGGAGAAGTTCTTGTCCCCTTTATTGAACTGTCACACTTGGTTTGGAGAAATTTCTCTCCCCTTTATTGGACTGTCACACTTGGTTTGGGGGAATTCCTGTCCCCTTTATTGTACTGTCACACTTAATTTGGGGGAATTCCTGTCCCCTTTATTGGACTGTCACACTTGGTTTGGAGAAATTCCTGTCCCCTTTATTGGACTGTCACACTTGGTTTGGGGAAATTCCTGTCCTGTTCATTGGACTCTCACGCACAGTTTGGAGAGATTCTTGTCCCCTTTATTGGACTGTCACACTTGGTTTGGAGAAGTTCTTGTCCCCTTTATTGAACTGTCACACTTGGTTTGGAGAAATTTCTCTCCCCTTTATTGGACTGTCACACTTGGTTTGGGGAAATTCCTGTCCTCTTTATTGGACTGTCACACTTGGTTTGGGGAAATTCCTGTCCTCTTTATTGAACTGTCACAGTTGGTTTGGGGGAATTCCTGTCCCCTTTATTGTACTGTCACACTTAATTTGGGGGAATTCCTGTCCCCTTTATTGGACTGTCACACTTGGTTTGGAGAAATTCCTGTCCCCTTTATTGGACTGTCACACTTGGTTTGGGGAAATTCCTGTCCTGTTCATTGGACTCTCACGCACAGTTTGGAGAGATTCTTGTCCCCTTTATTGGACTGTCACACTTGGTTTGGAGAAGTTCTTGTCCCCTTTATTGAACTGTCACACTTGGTTTGGAGAAATTTCTCTCCCCTTTATTGGACTGTCACACTTGGTTTGGGGAAATTCCTGTCCTCTTTATTGGACTGTCACACTTGGTTTGGGGAAATTCCTGTCCTCTTTATTGAACTGTCACACTTGGTTTGGGGGAATTCCTGTCCCCTTTATTGGACTGTCACACTTGGTTTAGAGAAATTCCTGTCCCCTTTATTGGACTGTCACACTTGGTTTGGGGGAATTCCTGTCCCCTTTATTGGACTGTCACACTTGGTTTGGGGAAATTCCTGTCCCCTTTATTGGACTGTCACACTTGGTTTGAGGAAATTCCTGTCCCCTTTATTGAACTGTCATACTTGGTTTGGGGAAATTCCTGTACCCTCTATTGAATTGTCATACATTTTTTTTTTCCGCGTTTCCATCCTGTTTCAGGATATTGCCGTCAACATCACCATCTTTCAGCTGTATGTTGATTCCTAGGCTAGATTACGCTCATCATAAATGTCACACATGGTTTGGAGAAATCCTCTCCCCTTTATTGGACTATCATACTTGGATTTAACTCTCATTCTTGGTTGGTTGTGCCTTGAGGATGAGAGCAATATCTGTACAGTGACACATATATATAGTGGGTTGATATGGTTGAAATCAATGCTGCTGTAATGGTTACTTGTGCACCTGATAGTCTTGGCTGTTATTGTTAACAACACAGCATTGTTTTCTTATGTGCTATTGTGATCTAACACTGTTCAGTTCACTGGACGTGTGGGTTTCACATTGGTCAACCTCCCATGTGTTCTACTTGATTGCATTTCAGGAGCAGTTGCATAGAGAGGCTGAGGAAGAGGAGGAACGACTGAGGGCTATAGTTGAAGAGGAGAGGAGGCAGCAAATGAAAATCGAAGAGGAAAAACGTCTAAAGGAGGAACGGGTGAAAGCTAGAGAAGGTAACAGTGAAACAGTCATGTAACATTGAAGTGTTTGTCATCACTACATATTATGTTTGTATTTCAGTAAGCTTGTATAACAAGGTTATTTGTTTACATTTATTTATTTATTGAAACAGAAATTGATTCCGTCATCAAGCCTTGGTTTTATATAATATCTGAGTATGAAAATCTGTATCTCTTTGAGATTGTCATGGTGGTTTGTTTCAACTGCAAAGCATGTACTATTGTGCCATTCATTATCATCTTAGAATGGTCTGGTCTATTCTATGGCCAAATGAAACAATTCAAGATGTCAAACTGTAAATAAACCTGTGAGATCTGCAGAAGACAGAATACAATTGCAGATATAGGCTGATTCCCACCAAATGAAAAGAAGAAAGTCATAAGAGAAAAGCAGAACTGATTAACTGTTATAGAGAGCTACCATGTGAGGATCAAGATATCAGTGCCAGTTCATTCACAGACACATTAGATTATGAGGCAAGATTTTGACAGCTAAATATGTTTTATGTGTGAAACAAATGCTCATTAAATGTCTTTAAATTGCAGAGGTAATTCCATGTTAGATGTCTATTTAGGTATGTGAAACGATATACTTCACATATACTAGTTCATGACATTATGAAATATTATGATCAGCTTCCTTGTTAAGTCTGATCAGTTTCCTTCTCGCCATCTTTTTCATCTCTATTATCCATTTGTACAAGAAAGATTTGACCATGGTACTGCAACTTATCTCTGCATTATCTCCCTAGCGTTATGACAACTTAAGAGTGTTTTTGCATATCTACGTGTACATCAGTCCACTTTTCTCTTTGTTGGAGCTCACCCAATTCACAGATGTGCTGCATGGCATCTTCAGCCACGACCTCTTTTATAAAGCATTAGAGATTTTATATTACAGAAGAGCATACAGATGTGCAGAGGGTGATTACAAATGTTGTTGTTGCCCTGCAAAGGACATGCAATGTTTAAAATATAATTGTTGACACAAAGTGAATGTTGACTAAGTGACAGATAGAGTGGCTATGGTTGTGTCTAGGGTATGTCCTTGTAACAATGTGATGTTGAACAACAGATTAATCAAGATGCATCACCACCAAACACCAGTCAGTGAACAAGCGTTAATTTGCGCACATAATATTCCTTTAATTCTGAATTAACACAGACACATGTAACATATAAATCCAGGAACAATAATTCTCTAAGAATATATCTCTATCCCAATGGAACACGTCGAATAACACTGCCTCTCAAGGCTGCTAAAATCTCGTCCCACACGACAGGTATACTAGCCTCTCTCTAGGCCCGACTCAAAGTAACCCACTATGGGTCTCGAATTCCACTCACTATCCCTGGAACCCACAGTGCGGAGTTATCTTCCAAACTCCGTCACAATTCTTCACTTTATCAGACCACGACCTTCTCCTGGTCTGGTCTACACTCAACTCCCTCTCAGCTCGGAGTCCAAACCTCAACTGCCCGTCAATCTTTGTCCCTGTCTTTTTAAACAATTCTATGCCCCCTCACAATGATCCACACAAACACCACCTCCCTGCTCCAACTGTCTGCCCCTTCTTGCAGCCCCTCTACCTTACACCCAACCCCGTTTATCTCCTTATATTTTCTTTCCGGTGAATGCCCTTTCACCTCGTGAACTGTTTATATTGTACGGCCACTCACCTTAATGCCACTGAACACAGGCATGTGACAATTGTCAGTTGCTGTAGTGACAGTTCAGTTTAGATACCAACTAGCATGGAAACTATCATTCGTTAAATTGTTTTACTGTTTGACAACTGTATGTAAAGTTGCTCCCATAATAGATACTGCCATTGGGGTGTGAGATGTTAGGCCTTGACATATTCTAGGCTGTGACATATGGTTAGGTGATCAGTTCCTCCCTCATCACCTTCTCAGAAAATTGTCTGGTACTAATTGTTATGAATCTGGCTTGACCCCTTAAGCTGTACTGGATGGAAAAAATGATCCTGCTTGCTGGTGATTAAACCCAGACCTCTGTCCCTTAAAGTCACTTAAAAGTCGTCAGGGTCGACTTCATTGCACCAGGTTTTTATCTCGTATAGCTCACTCTCTTTTGCTGAAAGCGTTGATAAAGCACAAACTCTGTTGGTCCAGTGATGACCTCCAGGAGTATCTGAAGAATAAAAATGCACTCGTGAACCGAAGGGCATGGCATGGAATTGAACCAACAACCTTCAGAGCCAGAGTTAGGCGACTTCACTTCGCCACGGAGACTCCCACCCAGACTTCTGTCTTTGCAGACAAATACACTAACTACTGTGCCACTGCAGCTTCTACATTACTCTGTGATTTATTATTCTGAAACATCACATCATCAGTTTTCTGCTTTTTATCTGCTTGTGTGTTGAAATCTCCAATGATTATTTTGAGAGACCACTGTTTCTATTTCATGATTTAATCTTTGTATTCTTCACCACTGTTGGTTGTTGCTGCATACACAAGTGTAACATTGACATGTTGGTTTTCATTTATATTTCATCTTGAATGAAATAATTGACTTAGCTGTTTCCTGATCAAGGATTAGTCCGATTTATTTTTCATGCTTGTCACTTTCTGAATATATCGTGTTTGTGTAGCATTATTTTTCATTTCCACCTCAACCTGCTCATTCCTAGGATATTAATTTTCACCATTTTCATTTCTTTTACATTTTATATCTTTCCTATTTCTGCCAGTGTCCTGACATTCTAAGTTTTCATTCTAAATTTGTTTATTTTGTTTTTGCCATCATTAGCTTCATGTCAGTCTGATATGTCTTGTGACTGGTGATAACCTTCACTGATCCATGAATGCTGTGATACACAAAAACATAGGAAGATGGTGTGGTGGTTTCCCCTTCCCTTCAACATACACTGCGGGGTATGGTACCTCTGCCGTTGACAATAGTTTCTGATTTTCAGGGCAAGTGAGTGCACAGCACTGCTCATTTGCAGAGTTGCCCACTTACACCTGTGGATACTCAAATCCCAGATTTGTGTTTGCCAAACTACTGAGCATTGCCCATCCTCCACCACATGGGAGTACATTTGTTATTTCCCATCATCAAATATGAGACCATGACGGCCTTTCTCATTCTCTTCAGTACTTTAGAGGACATTGTCCCGATAGGGATCAATAATAGAGTAGGTAGGTAGACTTAGATAATGTGTATCTTTCTTATGGCTTGTTTTTGTTCATGATTTTCAGAAAGAGCCAACAGAGCTCGCCTGAGAGAAGAAAGGGCCAGGTTAATTGCAGAAGGTAAAGAGATCCCACCAGAACTGATGAATGGCCTGAAACAGGAAGAGTGAGTCTCTTTGCTTAGTGTTGTTATCTTGCAAGAGGGGGTCCTTGTGGCATAGTGGTTCACCCACCTGCCTTGTGCTTCGAAGGCTCGATTCAGGGCTCTGTAATTTGGTTCATGAGTGCAATTCTTTTAGGGAGACTCCTGGGGGCAGTGAAATCTGTCTAACATTTTAAAACTCTTTTATTATCTTGCAGTCCACTGGAGCTCAGGGCAGGTTGATGTGGCATCTGAGCTTCTGGGTTGCTTACTTAAGTTGAAATTTAATCTGTGACTACCTATTAAAGATGAAGTTAATTTCTGCCTTGAAGGTTTCAATTGATGAAACTCCACATGTATTTATTCACAGCGGTATCATATGGTTGGCTATTTTCCTAAGTTTACTTACTAGAGAAATCTCTGAGGCCCACCTTAAAAGACTGAATCCATCCTGGAGGTTTGTATGGTGAGGTAAAAAAACATCCTTAACCCAGGATTCAAACTGGAGTGATGTGATAATAAGGCAACACACAGCACATTATGCTAGTGACTCATTACTGGGTGACTTCTACAGGTGTGTCCTGAAAAAATGTGTTCATAGGGAAGCAGGCTGATAGACTGGCTGCTGCTGCTTCTTTGGGCAACAAGCTACCTTATGACATTGCTGATTTAGTGAAAGTTCTCTGGGACTGATGGAGAGGGCAGCCAAACAGCTCACACCTGGAGGGACTGACTCATCGGGGAGTGGGAATAGAGATTGAAAAGCACTTGATGCATAGGGGGAACTGGAGGTGGACGTTTAATCAAGCTACCGCAGGTAGCTTTCAGCATAGTAACTCTTCATTGGCTACTGAAGGAGGGGATAGAGCATGTGTGGGAGAGCTCAGAGTGCAGGGTTTGTGATTCTTGAACTTGTTCTTATAGGGAGAGAAAACAAGCATCTTATGCATTTTGTCTCCACTGTCTGTCAGCTACCTTTCATGACATTGCTCATTGCTGTTAGTTTCTCATTGCTGTTATTCTCTTGTGTAGTTTAGGACTTCTTCAATTGATATTTTCCCTTGATATGACACCATTTTTCTGTTTGTTGTCTTTAATGTCTTTTTCTGGTTTTTGCATTGAATTATTTAGGTATATATCTTCTAGTGACATGGCCCAAAAAATATTGTTTAGTTCCTTCTGATGCCTGGGCTAATGTTATTTCATGCTGTGGGTTTTATTTGAACATTTTGTAAAGCATTAGAGACTGTATATTACAGAAGAGCATAACTATATGAGAAGCCGCTAGTTGGTTTGTGCTCTTGATTATCAAGACTGGTCGGAGTTAAATCCTGCAGTGATGGGGTTATTTTTTCTGGGGTCGACCCAAGCTTATAAAAAAGGTTGCAGTATATTCCATGGAACAACCTTTCTTTCTAACGTGATCATGTGTGGTTGAAACATATTTCTCACCCACTTTTTCTCACCATCTTTACTGCCCAGAAAATGATCCTGTAGTCATTTTGCAGGATTATGATCTTCTTGAACTTGCCTAGGGCACACAGTTACAACTTCAGTAACATCAATATTTTTAAAACACTTTGTGACACGACTCAGACTGCTGTATGTTTATTGACAACCAAATATAAGAAAATTTCAATTCCATAAGTGGGCTTTCTCTAGGATCTCCACTATGATACAGAGGGAGTTAAAGTCACATGCTCTTACAGTGGGTCGTTCTAGTCCCAAGTCTTCCTTAATGATAGAGTCATACAAGTGCTGTCTTGTGCTGGTAGGTGCCAATTCTGTCTTGTATGTGATGAGACAACTTCTGTTGGATAGGTCTGTATGCCAGCCTCACCTTTAATGCTTTTAGTCAAGCTTCTGTTGTGCTCAATTGGGAGAATGCTTGAATCGTTCCACTCCTTGGTTGAATACTATCTAATATAGGTGTAGAAGAAGTCCTTAAGTTGGTCAAATATTTGTACCTTACTGGAGATTAAGTCTTAAGTTGATCTGTTCAGGAATGAACATCAGTAATTGAATGCTTTAGCCTGTATTGTGATTTCCCATGATGGGTAGTGAGGGATATCTATTCGTCTTTCTTGCACGGTGTCAGATGAGGTGCTCTAAAATGTCCTCATCTGTTTGAGCCATCTGTCCGCTATACGTGGCTTAAATCCACACAAGTTCACATACATATATCTCCTTCTTCTTCAGCGTTCCGAGCAATTGAGGTTCTTTGCTGCAGATACAATCCGTCTCCATTCGTCTCTCTGGTGGACCTTCTCTTGCCAGTCGTTTATTCCAAGTGCTTGTAGGTCTGTATATGTATTATCTCTCCACCGTCTTCTTGGTCTACCTCGGGGTCTACGGTCATTTATTTCCTGAGTGTAAGCGAGTTTTGTTTCCCTATTATCTTTCATTCTTTCTATATGCCCCAGCCATTGTAGTCTATTAGCCTTCATGATACCAGTGATTAGCGGGGACTTAAACAGATCATAAATGTCTTTGTTACTTCTTCTTTTCCACTCTCCACTTTGTGTATTCCTAATGGGTCAAAAGATGCGTCTTAAAATTTTGTTCTCAAACATACATATATTCTACTTTTAATTATTGATAAATGTTAAGCAATTTCATCGCATGACAGTCATGCTTTCAGAAAATGGTTCAGTCCTATGGCTACTGTGGGTGAATTCCTGGACCACTATGTTGATAAGGAAGCACACAATTAACAATGATATCACTGTGCCATTTCTGTCAACATGTTTTCTTTATTCAAAAGGCAAATCAGAAGTTATACCTGAAAGTGAGCATGAATAAATGTGGCATGTGAGCATGTAAAAATGTGGTCTGTGAACATGTAAAAATGTGGTCTGTGAGCATGTAAAAATGTGGTCTGTGAACATGTAAAAATGTGGTCTGTGAACATGTCAAAAGGTGGTGTAAGTGTCCAAACATGGTCTTTGTGTTTGTAATCTGAGGGTAACTAGAGTTGGTTATTGTTTGTATTTGTCCTCAGGATTGATCAGGATGATGTTGATGAGGAAATGCAGTCAAATCTTGAGAAGGGTAAGTAACCATAGTAATGTGAACTTTAACATAGTCGGTATAGTCACTGGCCAGTATTGTTGGCCTTATTTCTTTTTCTTGATTGTGTACTTATCTAATAATGTTAAAAAGTTATAAAATGCTTTGGGGATAATAATCTTAAAACATACAGTTTGTAATTCTGGATTGTGTCCATCATTGTTACAGATGGAATCATTATGTTATAGTTTTAAAACTCATTTACTGCTAATATAGTACCTTGCTGTGTAGGACAGCGGGGTCTTGAGCCTGAGGAATTAAGTGCAGTCGCCACAAACTGTGCAGGTTAGAGTTTTCTTTTTGCCCCCGACAGAAAAAAAACTGCACACCTTAGCTCTCACAATGTTCTAGTGACTAGTGCATTGACTTGCCAGCCAGTTGTTTTGGGTTACCTTTCTTGAGATTGTATTTGTTCATGACCACATAGCCAGAAAACAGAACATGGGAAACTTAACTTTGAATTTATTGTAGGTAATGTGTAATTGTACTCTCATTTCAGTGTTGCTTACTGTCAAACGGAACGAGTATTCGTGGCCCTTCCTGGAAGCTGTAGAAGAAGTAAACACACCTGATTTCTTTGACGTTATTAAGGTAAGAATTTCAGTAAAGTGTTGAGAAAGTGAACTGGTCAGTTCATCTCATTATGCCATAACCTAATATATTTATTTATTTATATATACGAAGCATGAGACGGACATTCCGTGTGTACAGTATATGTATATGGACTGACTTTTCTACATTAGTAGGATCCATAAGATTAGGCTCGTCTGCACCTTATATATAGAATAAATTGGTAATAGGGAAAGCACTTTTGGTGCACACCGGCTCCATCACAGGATAAATTCACTGGGAATATAAATTACCTCAAGCTGGCTGCTGCTTTTGTTAAATATGTTCATGTTGGTGTCTGAAGATGTATGAGGAACTTAAAAGATGAGGCTGTTCAGTTACTATGCCCCAAGACTGGACAATTCATGAAAACCAGGAGAAACTGTCAAGTGTGACTTAACTGGCCTTCTGTATGTGCATATCCCAATGAACAGATTCCTAAGAGAGAGAGAGAAAGATTGGTAGGTAGTCTTGTGCAGGATAAGATGTTTTAAGGGGAACTGTGGCAGTGAGGTTAAAGGTGTCTGCTTTAAGTTCAGTGGATAGACAAGATCGGGAAAAACCAAAAAGTAAACACACGCATAGGCACGAGTGTGCACCAAGTAAACGAGAGAGTGACGTTGTTTGACAACAAACAAGACAGGGAAATGGACATGCAAGGAGAAGTCATGTTTTGAAGATCGTGGCATAAACTGGAGTGGCTTGGGGCTGGGAATTTTCCCCAGAACCTTGGTATCTGATATCACACTTTTCCCTGATCTTTTTGGTAGTGAAATTCGATACCCAGCCTTCTTGGATACGGGTGAAAAACTGGAGATCCCATGTGCAAACTGCAAGTTATCAGTTCCACAGCATTTGGAAATCGCCAAGAGTAGGCTGTAAGGCCACTGTCCTGGCAGAATTGGTGGTAAAGAAGACATACTCACTGGTAGATGGGGCCTGCTACCTACAGTGGAATCTGTCTAAAAGAAGCAAACCTTGCAGATACACTCTGAAATCTGACACACTGACCTTTGGGGTGCATAAGTAGGTGTGATGCACCGCTCTCCAAAGAGGAACAAAGAAGATGATTTCTTGGCACAGCCCAGAACTGTATGATGATGTTTCTTGTCCTCATCACAAATAGTGTGACAGAAATTTTGTAGCCAGTGTTTTGTCTATCTATTTTACTCATGTTTTATTGATATTAATCAGAATATTACATGTCCATTGTCAGGAACCCATGGATCTGCTGCACATTGAAAAGAAACTGGCAGAGCATGGCTACAAATCCACAGATCAGTTCGAGAGGGACATGAATCTGGTCTTTGACAACTGCATGGCATATCATGGCAAGGATAGCGGTAGGTGCTTTTATGTGTGTCTAAACTAAACGGGCGAAACCTTGGTGATTTTTGAGACAGAAACATGTCTCGTTAAAGGCAGCGTTACAAAATACAGTACTATCATAGGTCATGGCATGTGTTGGTAATGTGCTGAAGTATTCACATTTGGTCAGTATGAAACAAAGGTTAATGTATGGCCAGTATGAAATGCGTAAATAATAGAAAGGGCCGCAGTGAGAACAACGTGACTGTTTACTAAATCTGAAACAAGCGATGACTGACACAAATACATGTCAGTACAATTCTCACTGGGATTCAAGGCCAGATATGGAAACATGACAGAGCATTTATAAGGTTAGCAAGCTTACCTGAGCACAAATCTGAGTGCTAAATCTGAGCATTAGATTAAGGGACACTCACCGTTAAATTTGTGAATGGGAAATGATCTATTTTTGTATGTGAGTGTGCATGTGAACTTGTTATTCATTTCTACAGTGGGGGAGAGAAAGAGGGACACAGAACATAATATCATCAGGATTTATTGTGACTTGGACAAGGCATTTTGATTGATCCCACTGATGTAGCCAACATTATCCAGAACCGATCCGCCTCCTATAGCGACTTACACTGACTGACTGAGACAGGAGAGGGAGCAGAACCGGCATCCATGAGAGGCATGTGTTGTGTGGAGTGGTTCTTTGTAGCTATAATTCCAAGGATGTCTGGAAGTCTAGTGTGGTTACACTGCAAGGGGCGTCACAGCCTTTGACAAGCTAGTTCAGTCTTTCAAGCTAGTTTGGTCTTTGACAAGCTAGTTCGGTCTTTGACAAGCTAGTTTAGTCTTTGACAAGCTAGTTCAGTATTTACAGGTATGATCCAAGTGAAGAGAATTACAGAACATCTGGTGTAGTCGGTCTCTACTATAATAAATCACATGTGTCACTGCCATGTGCTTCCAATGTTTTGTTATCATTGTCACCTCTACCTTCTATCCCGTCTGACAAGCTATAATCATCAGTTTCCTTAGAGCCTTACCCAGAGGTCTATGACAACGACACACAGTACGGGTATACAAATATTAAGACTATGATGTGTATGAGATTTTGTCTTTCTTTGTGTAAATTTTCTTTTTGTTGGTTGCAGATTTTGGGTTCATGGCAGAAAACTTGAAGGGTGTATTTGAGCGAAGCATGAGACGGACATTCCGCGTGTACCTGGAGCCTGCTGCCCACCGAGGGCGCCGGCGGGACGTTGGGGAGATTCAAGCTACGACTGTGAGTATGCTCTTGCTGGGAGCCATGCAGGTCAGAGAAGTACCAGGAAGAGAAGTGGCTATAAAGAGGTAAGGGGGAGTTATGTTTAAATTTATTCTAGTTGTAATATAAATATTGAGCACAACCCACTACTGGGCAACGCCGATCGCATTCTGGTATGAACCTAAGGCCTATCCACGTCAATATAGAAGCACTATACTCGAGTTTCGCCCTCATTTGAGCTCGTCAGTAGTGCATATCCCTGACCGGATCCGGTCAGGACTACTGACGAGCTCAAATGAGGGCGAAACTCGAGTATAGTGCTTCCATATTGACGTGGATAGGCCTTAGGTTCATACCAGAATGCGATCGGCATTGCCAGTAGTGGGTTGTGATCAATATTTAAATTTCAAATCCCGAAACAACCACATAACTAATTGTAATAGTTACATTTTAACACTTTCTTCCTAATTTTTTGTAATTATTTGTCAAAGTTGGTCAGATTTGTGGCTGTTGTGCATGACGCTAGAACATGTGCAGTTAGTTTTTTTTCTAGTTTTACTGTATGTGCTTACTATGTAACCTTCCATTTCCTTAGGTCACCTATCTTGTTTCTTTCTCCATGTTTTCAGTTCTTCGCTACAACAGTAGGCAGTTAGCAGACAAGTCTTTCACTCACTGCTTGGTGAGCTTACGATCATGTTTACAATGAGTGTATTTATTGTTATCCTTTAAGATGAAAGTAAGTCACCATCAGTCTCCAATTCAAGCCGTATTAGAATGAAAACTCCAGTTGACATTAATCTACAATTACTACACAGTTTTACGTTATTTTCTTTATTTGCCTGCTTATTCCTGTCCAGTGTGTCAGTTTGTCTAATTTACAGTTTCTTTCTCATGTATGTTTTTTTTTGTGTTTTCATTTCTGTGCTTGGTATCCAGTTGTTTTGGCTTCTCAGCTCATTCAATAGCAGTTTCTGTATATAGCATGTGCAAGGGGCTGGCCTGGAGTCATTACTCTGACTATGAAAGAGTAACGGGGAAAGTTGAAATGATGCACATCCAACATTCCTCATATTTGCACTGAATGTGTAACATATGCATATGTTTTCTACTATAGGTTCTCACATTATGGTGCGATGGTGGAACATAGCCTATTAACCAGAACTACTGCTGCAACAATTTGTCAGAACTGCATAAATCAGAGGCCAGGGCTGTGATAACATTCTTGATATGGGAAAAAAACTGTCACAAAAAAAAAAAAAAATGTCATCTACTGCTCATAGTACCGTGCACCTGAGGAATTAAGAAAAAAAAACCTGACAGAAATACACAGGGAGATAGAACCAGCATTTAATAATTTCCGTGCTTTATATGTTCAGTAAAAAAAATCTGTGTAGACAATTTAAGTGTGGCTAGTCAAATTATGCTGATATGCCAAGATCTGGGAGACTCGGAATGCAACAACAGAAATGCAGCAAGAGCGAAAAAAATCATTGACCAGTTTTTTAAGAATGACAGTTGTGAAGATAACTGGTGCAGTAAAACTGAGTGAAAGAATGGTTAATAGAATTTTACACAACAGACCGAAAATTTAAAAAAAAAATATGACCTGTTAGTTCCATGCCTATTAACACATAAATGAAAACAAAGAAGGGTAAACTTAGGTACTTTAGGAACATTTTCTAAATTGCTTTTTTAATTATATAACTGCATAGTTGGATACCTCTTGAAAATACAAATCCAACTATACCTTATTCAAGTCTGTACGTCAATTGTAAGCTGAGATATTAATTTTTGTATGTCAGTTTATATTTAACATTGGTATATTGGTAACCCACTCTGGAAAGTGTGACCACAAAACACATAAGCCAAGGGCAGATAACTGGTCATGGTTTTTTTTGCGCTAAGGGGGATAACTCAGGTTTTTATTTTGAACGCAAAATTCAAATGAAAACCTCAAACTCCCTCTTCCTCCAGCCTCTTCCTCCACTCCTAAATACTAGAATGGGTGGTGAATGCAAACGTGCATCATTATAATCTCGTCGCTCTGAATAATCCATAAGAATATTAAATGATCATCGCTGTATTATGACACAGAAAACCGCTATATTCCCGCCATTGAAATTTAACATGACGCATCTTAGCATATGATCTTAGTAATTTCTGTTTGGGATGACCCCGTCGACTAAAATATTTGAAAATTTCACAGTACGCTAAGAATGGACATCATAAACTGATTAGAGAAATTAGACGTAGACAGTCAAAATTTTTTGGACATGTTATGAGAAGAAATGGATTGGAGAACTTAGTGACAACTGGCAAGATCGAAGGGAACAGACCAAGAGGAAGACCGAGAGGAAAATACCTGGATGGGTTGGCCACATGGCATGGACGAGACAGGAACACTGAGCTGATCCATGACACTGGTGATCGAGTGAAATGGCGAGTCATGACCGCCCACGCTTTCCGGCATGGCACATGATTCATTGATTGATAAGAATGGATGCTCAATGTAATTATTTATACTAAATTAACGAGTACTATATATATCCTTAATACCGGGGAACAATAACAAGAAAACTAAATCGCCGTTTGAAATATCGGCGGCAACGTTCAGTAACTGAAAATGTAGTACCTAGGTAAACTACTGTTGACAGCTGTTCAGAAAGTGCCAGTCAGAAAACATTTTGATTACCATGGCAACAGTAGATGATAATTAGGTTCACAATTATTGGATACTTTCATAATCGCAAGAGCATGTGTGTATTAATGCTGAGTGTACATAACTTTTGTTCACTCTAACAAATGTGAATGTCTTATCTGTTCATGGTGGGTGTGATGCAGTTTTTAACCCTTATTTTTCCTCTGTCAGCAGTATTTTTTGTATTGTAGTTGAATATTAGCTGCAATATCCATTCAAGGGTATTTTGAAATTTCAGGCCTTAGACGCAGAAGCGGCACTTTACACAACAGGCACGGACGTGGCACCTTACACAACAGGCCGGATCCTCTACCCTTCTGGCAGGAAATGGGGATCTGGTGAGGCAGAGGATAAAACCAATGCAGGGTCAGTGCTTAGAATTGTGAAGGTTTTATCTCTTAGTGTGATACAGCTAGCACATTGTCATTTGTTCATGTTATCACATCACCATGTGGATAATAGTACTGACTCTTAAACGTCCGGCTCCGTGGCAGCAGACTGTATTGCGTTTGTTTTTTACTAAATGGTATGGGTGCCGGTCGTTCAGAAAGCAATAGCAAACTACTGAACGTAAACTTGTCAAGAAATCACGAACAGCCAAAAAATGCTGGGGTTGGCTGCGACATCCTGTAAAAGATATGGAACTAACTTTTAACATAAACATCTGGTGTGCCGTTAGCGAGGTAGCCAGTTCAATCTTTCCAACTCTTTCTGGACTAAAAATTCGGACTCCTCAATCTTGACTTGAGGAAGTAAATTACAAGCACCTCTAAAGTTTACCCGTTGGTGAGGCATCATTGTATAATTGTTCATAATTGCCAGGAAGCGAGATAATGTTTGTTATTCGCTGGTGCGCTTCTGGTCTCCATAGAGGGTGCGTTAATGCCTGCTAGTGGTATTCATAGAGAGTGCCTGACTGCTCACAAGGTCGACAGGATCATACGCACTCTGCGTTTGACTGAAGGCTGACTCATCTCTGATATATATTAGTTGCTGATATGTTGACTTGTCTTTATCAAGTATAACTATATTCATGTTATGACTTCTTTCTCTTGATCTCCACTCCATGGACTTGATGTTGAGCCACACATTCAGAACCACCATTATAGTTAGTGACCTTTAACTGTCACTCGTTGCTTCGGAAGTATAAACGAGTGGAACACGACTCTTAACGATCAACTAAAGCAACTCAGGATCCATGTTTCAATGTCTGTTAATCGCTACAACAAAGTATACATCATTTATTTTAACAAATGTGCGACACCAGAATCTACTGGTTCTAAACTGCACACAATCTAAATTTTAAAAGGAGTGGCATAATATTTAGCCATACTCCCTGCACACATGAAACCAGGCCTGCGCTTGACCATGGCTCCACGCAGACTGATCGCCCGGAGGAGACGTTGTTCCCTTGCCCAGCGAATCTTGCCATTTTCATGCAAAGCATGTAACTCGACCTGCTCAATCTTCACGCTGAACTGCGTGAAGGTTTGGACTGTCTGCACTACATGCCCCATGATCTAATATAAAATGTTTTTTTGCATATCCTTTACAGGACATTGCTATCAACATCAGCATCTTTCAGCTGATTCTTGATTTCTTGGCAAGATTACGCTCAGTAGTTTGCCATTGCTTTCTGAGACGCCGGCTCACATACCCCGTAAGTTACCTGACGTGATTCGAACTACTGCTGATTCTCACTGTTGTCACGTTACTTACGAGAGTATACGAGATTACGGAGAAAAGTCGCTAACCTCTAGACCGGGAAGCCGGCTAATCTAATATGGATCATGGCAATAATAATAGACCATCATTTTTCATAATCTCATCCATCTGTATTGTTTTTATCCTCTTTTGTTTGTTAATGCCAATTGATACATGTTCATTATTGTGGAGCATCATCTCTGTTACCAAATTGAGCTTATTTTCATAATTTGTTTTTCTCTGGCCATGTTTGTTGTTGATCATCTGTATTCTTTAAATGCTGTTCAGTCAAATTGTGGAACTGATGTATTATCAGATCTGTAACTGTTGACTATTCTTCGTCTTCTTTCATTCGCTTGAAATATGTCTATAACTGCAATGCTGTCTCTTGTATGAATTGAACTGTCTTTTTCAGTTCACACAGCGGTCCATAGAGTTTATCCAGAAGGTTTGCCTAGATATGTTATATTTGGGCAGTTCTGGAGTATGTGCTCTGTTGTCTGCGACGCCAATCCACACGTGTACATGACTGTTTCACCAATCTTGAATTTTGTATACATGTGGTTGCGTAATCTATTGTGTCCTGTTCTGAGGGGCAGAACAATGACTTGTTCTGGTCTATTCATAATGTGGTAGTCATCTTGAGCAACTGTTGACTATGAAACAATAGCCATACTATAATTAACTCCTTCCTGCCTTTTGCTGTGTCATATAGCAATGAAATGAGCACGTTATCATGTTCTGTCAAATTTGTCATTCTGGCACCACTCTTTCATGTTTGCTGAATTGTATGTTATTTTGTTTTCTTAATCTAGACAAGAAGAAAGTGTGAAGCAAGAAATAAATGCACACGAAGAAGATGGTGAGGCCCAGTTGACGCGGAGAGCAACGTGGAGTTATCGCCGTGAGCTGGTTGGTCATGATGCTGGTGATTTTGAGTCATACATTCCCAAAACAAGCAAAGTGAAGGTGGAGGCAAGTGAGCCATCAAGTGTTCCACATCAGGTGGACCTCAGCAAGTTTCCTGGGGCCAAATTTCGCTATTCTCATCAACCCATCTTAGAGAAGAGCCGCAAACTTCCGCAGATGGTTATCAACCAGTATCTTAAGAAAATTAAAACTGAAGAGAAAACACCACAAGGTGACCCATCTGCAACAGCATCGTCAACCACAACAGTTGTCCTACCGCCAGTAAAGATCGTTAAAATATCTAAAGAAGAGTATGCAAAACTTCTTGCAGAGAAGAAAATAACTATTGTCAATGCTAATAGTCCCGCAGGACAAATGATCAAGCTTCAGGCAGGCCTTCAGCTGAAAGAGACAACTGCCTTGCCTAAAACCTTCCCAGCCACATTTACTTTCACCAACTTCCTCCATATCTCTGGTACCAGCAACTAACGTGGGCCAGATGACACCCACAGAGGAGCAGATCAAAGGTTCAGAGGCCAACCCCGAGAAGTCTAAGTCTGCTGGTCTGAAGTCTTCAAAGGTGGAAGGAGGTAGTAGCAGAGCTGCTCCTGTGGACATCAAAGCTCGTCTGAGGGAGATCAATGAAAAGTTGGCCAAGAAACTAAAATCTCCCATTACTAAGGAAGAAACTGTGTATGAAAATTCCAAAATTGTGGAAGGACAACTGGTGTTTAATGTTGCACCAAGTAAGATGGAGACTCAGACTTTATTTGGTGAGGGTGCTGTGCAAGCAAAGCGGCCTGTCAATAAAGCAAGCAGGTATCTTCATCCAAGTGTGGCATCCCTTGTGAAGAAAATTGATAATTTAGGGCATGTGGACAAATTGCCACCAGTGAAAAAAGTTAGATTTAGCGATGAGTTTGAAGTTAGAGAAAGAGACACGGAGTATTATGGAGGTGATCCTGTTCCGAAAGCTGACAGTAACTGCAACCTAACACCACATAGAGACCATCTGAACACAGAGTTAAATGACAGACTGCACTTTCAGACCACTGCCTCTGTGTCAGTTACAGCATCAACATCTTCTCATTCATCATCTTCTTCACCTTCTTCAACAACAGCTGCTGTAACATCACCATCATCATTGTCATCACCATCATCTGTTTCAAAATCAGCAGCACCAAAATCTTCTGTATATGAAAAATGGAAAAGACGAGTCAGTAAAACCAATGCTGGGCTTGTGACAAAGCTTCCTCTTGAAGAAGCGGAGCCTTCTTTATCAAAGCACAAAACTTCCTCTGACGAGGAAGAACAGGCACTGGCACAGCAAGGTACTGATGCTCCTGAAGCTAGTGGATCATCAAAAAAGAGGCCCTTATCTCCATCACAGACAGACGGTAATACTTTGAGCAAAAAGCAGAAAGTTGATGTCACTTATGATGATGATGATGCACATCTGAAGTCTCCATTAGGTGATAATGAGCTGCCCTCAAAGCCATCCTCCAGTGAGGAGGAGCAAACTGCAACTCTTCAAACAACAGCTACTTTTCACTCCACCGTTCAGAAAGATGATGAGTTAGAGGAACCATCGTCAAGCAGGCAGTATTCACATCCTGAAAAAGAGCTGTCCCTAAAAAGACAGCTGTCTCCATGTTCAGAGAAGAATCAGCTGCCCAGTAAAAAGTTAAAGGTATCTACTCAAGAAGTTTCAAAAGTGCTGGAAAAACTGAAACAGGTGACACCTCATAAGCAGTCAGCTCAATTGAGTGACAACACAGAGAGTTTATTGGACATGGTTGGGCCGGCTTCTCCTGAATCATTGAAAAAGGAAGTGCTTTCAGACAGCGATAGACTACAGTTGCAGGAGGATAGCTGTCTTCCAAAACAGAATGGGAAGTGCAAGCAGGTAGCCAACCAAAAATCCGACAGTAATACTGACAGAGAATCGTTTTGCAGGGCTCTGGAACTGCAACATAAAGATAACTCAACACAATCAGCACATGACCTTCCTGAACCATCCAGTTGCAGACATTTGGAATCTGTACCCCTGTCTTTGTCGTCGTCGTCTGCAGCAGAGCCTCCCACTTTGTTAGAGCAAGCAGCAGTGTTATCACCATCAACATCCTCTGGCACATTGAAACTGCCTGACTTGTCCTCACAGCTGGCTAATGCTATGGCCCAGAAGAAGAAGTGGGTATCGGAGGAGAAGAGTTATGAAAACTGTGATTCTCCTCAGGGACTCAGCCCACCATTCTTGGAGCCCATTCAACCGGTGGGAGATGATGACATTAACCAAGAGTCTGTGACCACATCGTCAGATGATGGAGATGACGACATGCCAGTGTTAGTGCCCGACCACCTTCCTCAGTCGCTTGTGGAGCCCGGTTCGGATAACATCTTCCAGCGCATGATGAGTCCAGAGAAGAGCAAAATATGATATAATAAACACGGTTGATTGACCTTCATAACTTGTCATCTAGTGCCTGTCATGTGGTTGACTTACAGCTGGCCTGTTATATCAGACTCATTGTTGTCTGTGAGGGAACCGTCGCAGATGATTCTTGTACATTCAGAAGTACTGGTGGTCACGCACTTGCAGATGCTGATAATTGTCTGTGCTAACTGAAGTATTCCAAATTTGAAAGCATGCAGCAGTTGTTATGTTTTTGAATACTGTATGCATTTCTGTACATAAAACACCTGCCAGACAGACACACACATACAGTTTCTATTTACGTTGTACCACATTTGATCTCCGTGAATGATTGAATCGAAAAATCATCTTTATGGGAAGATAATACAAATGAATTATTTTTTAGAAGAAATGTCAACATTAGTAATAAAGATGAAATATACAGTAAATGGCTTTGTAAATGAACAAATAAATTGTTGCCAGCTTTTGTGTGTATTTCTATGTATTGATTCATTGTTCCCATGCTTGTTTATGGTGAGATTATGTGGGTTTACCCATCAATGGTGCCGATTCATGAACCAATCAATCAGTCATGAAGAGATTTGGTAGATCTAGATTGGTACACGTTTATAAGAATAGTAATATTGTAAAGTAAATATTGTATTATGTGATAAAATGTTACATACAAGATTGCTTTATGCTGGGCAACAAGGACATTCTAATAGCTGCTAACCTGCTGTTGTGTCACAATGATTAACCTGAGTGAACTTGCAGTAGAAAGGGGACAGGTAGAGCAACAGTCAGTGGTGAAAAGAAAACCCCTGCCTGTCTGGAGATTTGAGCAGATGACTACCAGGCTGGCAGGCAAACATGCTGCACTACCACGGCCTCCACAACATAGATTACTGGACTACAATCAGGATGGCTTTAAATGAGGATGAGCATATCTGAAACAATGTTCTCTAATTGTTGTGAGAAACAGTCATACTTTGTGAGCTATTAGCATGAAATTTGTGAATGAGCTCACATTTGACAACTGTAAATTTTGTTGTTATATCTCATATATATATATATATATATATTTTAAAAAAAAAAGAAAGAAAATTAGTAGCAAGGTCCCAGTGTGGACCATCACATTTCTGTGGGCCTGTGTACACAGAAATAGGTGGTCAGTTTTTCTCTTCCGCAGCGAATGGTGAGAGCTAGCATCGAACCCTCGTCCGATTGCGCTCAAGTTGTGGTCGGCATAACATTCACTCAGTGACTCCAACTCTGCCACCTTTTGCATGCTGAGCTCAGAGTGTTTCTGACATAAGCTAGCAGTGTGCTGGTGCTGCCCAGAGGGTGGGTTGCTCATGTGGTGGCTATAGTAAGTGGTTCAGACATTATTGTATTGGTTTGCAAAGTAGCACAGTTGATTAGATTGGTTTGTATGTTGGCCAGCATGTTGCAGGTAATCGTTCTTTACAACAAGGAGCAGTATCCTCACACTTCGCTGTTGTGTCTCATGTTTGTAACTGTTGTGATAAGGGCGTCATTCTGACAGTACCACCACCCATCACTCTAGTTATTTCCACAGACAGCCACTACGTGATCGCTAACTGATACAACTTGATTTTGGTCCTGCTAACTTGTGTTGTCTATTGCAATTATGTTTGCCTGTAAATATATGATTATTAATTTACTTTTGCAATAAGAGGAACACAAATAGCTAATGCTTTTTTAAAAATTTGTTTGAACATGTTTTCTTACATGTTATTGTTATCAGAGAGCAGATATGTATGTCTGCATTAAAGAATGAGCTGTTTTGTTTTATTGTGTTTGTAAACATTTAAAATGTGTAACATATATTACTTAGTTTCCAGTATTGATGCAAAGTATTGGTTTTATGATGTTAAGCAACTGGGATACTGCTCTCTTACATCTTGAGAGTTGAGGTTCTCTGCCTCGCTAAAACTAAGAATTTATGTGTCTGAAGTAAAACCAAAAAATTGGTCTGCACACTGATTGTCAGGCCGGAAGCCTTTGTTTTAAAATCCTCAGATGTTGATTTCCATTGTTATAGAACAATACTGTACAGAAAGTTTTTTTATTAGTTTCTATTGTTTGCTACTTTGTTAACAGCTGTTGTTCTGTTAGCCAAGCCTCAGCTAGAATTGCAAGAGTTTGAATCTCTGTATTCTTAAATATAGAATCTTGATTCATCAACGGTGGGGGTTTTAATAGGAAACTTTGTGAATAAACTTGTTGATGGTTTAAATGTTTCCATAGGAATATACTATAGATGTATACTGGGCTGCCAGGTTGGCCCAGACTGGAATGTGTGCCAAGGATGTCTAGGAAAGTCATGCTGGCATGTGGGATACTGACCACGTGCCCACCAAGTGTTGATTGGTGTATACAATTAGGGTCTGACATCATATACCAGGTGTACCTTAAGGCGTATAGAAGGGTCCTTGACTTATACTTTTGTTATATGTATATATATATATATATACTGGAGAGCAAGGTTGAGGGCAAGAGGTAGACAACGATACAAGTGGGAAGATAATATCGAGAGACAGTGTTGGAGAACCATTGCAGCCAACCTTCATTGTGGAGACGGCACCTGATTGATTGATTGATATATATATATTCTTTACAGGACTTTGCAGTCAACACCAGCATGTTATGCTGTTGTGATCTCTTGGCAAGTTTACGTTCAGTAGTTTGCCACTTTAATACATATACAGGCTTGATTTATGTGAAAGATGAGCTGTAGAGGTAATCATTTAGATTATACTGTAGTAGGGATGTACAATTTTAGGGATTTAACAAATACCAACTCACTGCTTTGTCAGTGGGGTGACCAGTTCCTGTTAAGACTATTTAAAAACAAAAACGAAAGTTAGTTGCATGTCCTTTTACAGGATAATTAAATCAAGCCCAACATTTATTGCGATTTACTAGGCACTTTTATTTGTAGTGGTTTGCCATTGCTTTCAGGACAGTTGGTGCTCATACTATTGAAATCAGTGCAATGTGATCTGCTTCCAAATCGCCTACGACTAATTATGATCCCTCAAACTGGTATTGTGATTCTGCATTCGCTAACCTCAAAGCCACAGATGTCGAGCAGTTATTTTTCTTGCTTGGGCTCATTTGAAAATCCAGTGTTTATTTTCTGATCTAGTGATATGAAGTAATGCCAGGATCTGGTTCTGTACAAGTTTGCATATTAAAATAAAATATGAAAAAAAAAGAGCTTTCCAGAAGCTTCTCTGACTTGCAGCAGTTATTCCAGTGATAAATGGAGAATTTCTTGTTGGGTTGTTTGGTTATAGATGTCAGCACTTGATCAAGTGAAGAGTGGGGAATTTCTGGGTGTCTGTAGATGTCAGCACTTGATCAAGTGCTAAATGTAGAATTTCTTGCTAGGAATGTGTGCAGATTTCAGTCACTTTATCCAGTGATGTATAGCAAATGTCTTGAAGGAATATCTGTAAAAGTGGCCACTTTGAAGAGTGAAGATTGAATTATTTTCTTTAAATGTCACATCTAGATGACCATAAAAGTAGAGAATCTCACATCGTAGCCATATGTTTTGCAGCTTGTCAGATATATATGCTACAGTTAAGATATGTTGTGTTTGAAATAAAAGTCGACAAATATGAAATTTGCCAGCACATGTTGAATACTTTTACAAACAAGTCAATGATTGCGAGGCATTCTGCCTAGATTCAGGAAGATGCAACATGGTGTATAATCTTCTGTCAGTTTTTGATTATGGATTAGTGTTCCCTTGAGGCAAGATAACCTGTAGCATAGTTTGATCTTTTCAGTAAATTATTTTTTCCTATGTTGTCTGTTCACAGTGTTAATGGCGGTATCTTATGCTGCATCCTAGATTATTAAAAACCAGAGTAATGAAACATGCAGTGGCAGATTCTTTTATTTTAATATTTTGCAACTAGAAATACATTTATAATTACGGTTATAGTTTGTTCATTTTAAATACATTTCTTTCTTGTGATAATGACCAGTGAAGACCAAACGAACTGTCCTGTGACCTATTCTAGAATTGATGCATAGCAAACATATACTGCTGAAGATGAAGAATATTGGTTGTTGTTGATGCCAAAGATGCTGAGTTGTCTGCTCTTGGCAGCCCAGTGCCATTTTTATGATTGTGCAAATCCTGTGCACATCCACGTGAGGAACACGGCTGCGCGAAATTCGGCAGCGGATCACGTCACGTGGTTACCTACGGGGTATGTGAGCCGGTTGCTCAGAAAGCATTGACAAACTACTGAGCATAATCTTGCCAAGAACATCAACAACTGATAAAAAATACTGGTGGTGACTGCAATGTCCTGTAAGGGATATGCAACTTAAAAAAAAAAATCCTGTGCGGTTGTTCCAAGAACCTATAGAGTCAGTGTGCTATTGTTGGAGAGGGCTGTAGTAGCTTTCCGCTGATGTTTGAAGGTACAGGGCATTTGAAGAGAAGGTGGTTGATGGTTTCATGGGGGTGAGAACAATCACGACATAAGGATGCATGTAAGGATTTGTAGGCTTTAGATGGCTGTTGGTCTAGCATGCCCTATTCAAAATTTACAAAATTAGACTCTGGTTTTTCCCTGCTAATTGAATGTTATTGTTGTTTTGTGGAGTTGCAGTGGCAAAGTGGTTAGTGCACCTGCCTGCCAAGCCAAGACAGTCTCCGTGTTTAGTCCCCCAGCAGATATGCAGGATTATATTTTTCCTAACAGAAGTTGACCTATCCTCATAAAAAAGGGTATCTGACAATTTTCAGAAGTTTTTGGTAATTGTCTAGTGAGGAAGGGAACTGACCATCTCACCTGGTATGCTGTGGCCTAGAATATGTGCAGCCCTAACACGTCATACACCAACATTGGTATCTGCTCTGGGATTACCATCACCTTTTAATGTTTACATGTTCCAGGTAAATTATTAGAAAATTGGTGTTGTTTTAATGCACAGGGAGGAGGAGATGAAAGCATTGTATGTTGAGTCAGAGGATTGGTGAACTCCAAGAAATATAAGTATGATGCAGTTGTGGCTGAAATGAAAAGTTTATATCAAAAGATGGACTGGGTGGCAACAGTTTAAATAAGAGGAACGTGTCAAGAGATGGACTAGATAGCATCAGTTAACGTTGGAGGATAAAGCCAAGATGTGGGCAGGTCAGGAACTATTTAAGAGGGAGGAAAACATCAAGAGATGGATGGACTGGAAAGAGGGTGTTAGACTGTACTATCAAGGTGGGAGACGGAGAATATTTCAGATTTACTGCAGCTGATCTTTGCTGTGAAGATAAATGCTGTGAGTGAGGCTGTGGATGAAACCATGTACGCTGCAATAGTTCAATTACATGTTGGTATTTCTATAAATATCTCACACCTTCCCAGTGCACCACATCTGTTCAGTACACTGCACATGTCTAGTGTACCACACATGTCTAGTGTACCACACGTGTGTCCAGTGTACCACACATGTCTAGTGTACCACACATGTCTAATGTACCAAACATGTCTAATGTACCAAACATGTCTAGTGTACCAAACATGTCTAGTGTACCACACGTGTGTCCAGTCTACCATAAGTATCAGGGATACCATGTCCTTAGCTTCCACTCCATCACTTAAATAGTTGGCAGCAAAATCACACCTGGTACAAATACATGTGCAAGCAATAAGAAAGCAGAAACTTGTCATCAAGCTTATTCCTGTATTACCCAAGCGCTAGCAAATCGATGTTTAAAATGTTACATTATTCCATAAAATCAAGTGGGAGTATCATTGACTAGGTTTCTTACAGTAGGCTCTTGTAGGCTTCAAAGCCTTCATTCAGGATTGCAGCAGGAATTCCTAGCATGGGGTATGCATTACCAGTGTATTATATGAACTAAATGATAAGGGTCTGGGATGTGATCTCTGAATATTTTGTTTTAATGTTGATTATAAGTGGGATTCAAATGAAAGGGTTATTTGAACCCAGTGGTGGGCAAATGTGAACAGTGTATTTTGTGTTAGTGTTGATTAGAAATAGGAACCAAATGGTGGAGACATGAGACTAGACAATTGCATTTTAATGTTGGTTTGACAAGTAAACCCAATGATTGGGTTCATCATCATCATCATGATGCACTGACATGGTGTTCCACCTGATATTATCCTCAGGTCTGTATTCTGGTTCCATCTGTTTTAGCGTTGGTTAGATGATTAATTCCAGTATGATATAGTTCTCATGTCTTTCTTTTATCTGTTCTGTTTCTAGTTATAAAGAATTTCTTGTAATCATGTTTTAGTAAAGCTCACAATCTACTTCTTGTTTTTTGGTGATTCATTCATTAGCTATAAAGAAAACACACAAGGTACCTCATAGAGCTGGTAATGATGATCATTTATAGGTAGTCTGATAAAAAGGGTATACACACGTGGTCTATAATTGTAAAGGGTTCAGAATCCCTACAAAAATGTGTCATAAGATTAAGAACCTCTGTGAAAATATGTTATAAGATGGTAATCAATTTATTGTTGTGGTTATTGTCATTATCATCATGTTTTGTGTGTGTATGTATAGTCATTACTGTAAATAGTTATGAATCATCTCGAAGGTAGATTAATTTCAGTATTTGTATAATGAACATTGATCATTTCTGTCACTGCTGTACTGAATTGTGTTATTTTCTGTTGAGTTGATGTAAATCATATTATTCCCTCACTGTTGTTCTGATGTTTCTATTGTATCCCTTGTGAATGAGATCAGACATTTTCTGCTATCATCTGTAATCCATGTAATAATGGCAGAAGATTTCATGTGTTATGATTATTATTATTTTGGGTCTTAAATAAACATGTCAGTGTTGGAATTAATCATTTACTGCTTTTACATTTCTGTTGTGATTTGCATGTGCCAGTCAACGTTTTTGTTGTGATTTGCATGCAGCAGTCTTAGAACTTGTGTTGTGATTTGTGTGTAGCTACCGTAACATTTCTGTGGTGACTTTGAATTGTATAAAGCTACCTTAAGTTTGTTTTGTTGTGAATTGCATGCAGCAATCTAATATTTTTGTTGGGATTTGCATGTAGCTGTCTTAACAAATTTTGGTGTGATTTGCATGTACCAGCCAAAAGATTTGAGTTGTAATTTACATGTACCATTCGTAGCATGTTTTTTGCAATGTGCATGTACTAGTCAACATGTGATTTGCATGCAAGTCTTAGCACTTGTGTTGTGATTTGTATATATCAATTTTAACATCTGTGTTGTGATTTATGGTTGTGTAGAGAATTTAATATAAACCTATTCTTATGTTTCATGGATTATTCAAAGGCATTTGGCTGTGTACAACATCAGAAACTTTGGTAAATCATGAGGAATATGGGCTTTCCATCACATGTAGTACAACTTATAAAAAATGCTCTGTCTAGACCAACAAGTAGCGGTTAGAATTGATGGCACATCATCAGATTAGTTTGAATTTGACATCAAGCAAGGAGTCCGTCAGGGCTGTGTGCTTTCACCCTATTTGTTTAACCTGTACGCCAAAAATATAATGAGAAATGTCATAGATGATATAACTAGGGAGCAATATGATGCCCTAAATATCGGTGGTCGTGACATACCAGGGTTTCGATATGCTGATTATACATACAGTATTACGATCCACATCACAGAATGGTATAACCTCAACCCAAAGAAATAATGAAAATCACAACTTATATATTAACATAGCAAAAACAAAGATAATGCATACAAATAAAACTACTATGGGAAAGAAATATATGTTAATGAGGAAAAATTGGAGGTGGTGGAAAATTTGGAATATCTTGGGTCATTGATTACCAACAACGGTGACACAATGAAAGAAATTAAATGACGACTGTCAATTGCTCTTGAAAGACTAAAACAATTGAATAAATTATGGAGTGGGACAGATAGAACTACAAAAGTTAGATCTTTAAGAGCATGCATCTTTCCCGTTGCAACATACGCCTGTGAGACCTGGACACTTACTAAACAAGCTGAGCAGCGAATAAATGCCTTTGAATATAAATGTTATTGACGGGTTCTAAGAATAATATGGGTAAAGGAAAGAAATGCATCCATACTTCAACAGCTGAATATTGAAGAGGGTTGGCTATTAAAGACGACAAAACAAAGAAAATTGATATATTTTGGTCACTTGAAAAGTCATGAAAGTTTGGCGAGAACAATAATGGAGGGGTATATGCCTGGGAAGAGAGGAAGAGGAAGGCCAAAGAGAAGATGGGTGCAGGATGTGGCGGATGATCTGCATATAGGTGTATCAGACGCTGGACATCTTGTTTGTGATTAAGCGGTTTTCCGGAAGGTTGTTATGAGGGCGAGGTTCAGTAAATGACATGCTACTGAATGAATGAATGTTGTGATTTATATATACTAATCTTAACATTTGTGTTGGGATGTGTATGTATCAGTCTTAACATTTGTGTTGTGATTTGACTACACTCAGTTTAACATACGTCTGTGACTCAACTTTCCCTAGTATATGTGACTTGTTACTCTTTCTCCCCCTTGTTGTTGTTAGCTTGCAATGGAGCACGTACTCTTGTTATAACAGTTCTGTGTCTGTTTCGTTACAGGAAAATCTGGCGTCCTATTCAGTCACACTACAACAAAACTGTTCATACATACGTCTTTTATTTTTGTTTCATTCCTATTCACAATAGAACCAAATACGGGGCTGAGTGGTCTCGAGGTGTGGTGTCAGTGAGGGCCGGGAGTTTTTCATGTGGACTTCTAGTAACAAAATTTCCCCTGGTCTTTGGGTAGTGAGATTGGATGCTCGTATGTATTGTTGCACATGTAAAAAGTCTCTTGGCAGTTGGAAATCAAAAAATAGCAGCCTGACAGCGCTGCCCGGGCAAAATTTTTAATTAAAAATCTACCCAGAAAATTGTCAGGATCCTTGCTGGTGCTACAGAGTTTGTGCACTGAGCTAAGATTCTCCAGACTCAGGCTTGAGTTAGGAGTAGAACACTTGTGTGCTCTCATGTTGATTCGTTGACTAAACTAAACTAAATAGAACCATATACACTACCATACATACACATTTTTATGCCATTCATATTCATTCACACTAGAACCAAAACTGTTCATACATATGATGTTGTGATGCTATTCCTGCCATCTTCCTTGAGTCCACAAACACTAGCAAATCATGGCTTATGTATCCACAAAACATGGCATTGTGTGCAAGAATTCACCCACCTAACAGAAGCCTGGCAGTGAACACATCACATTCTTACTGACATGCCAGATTTTGTGTGTCTGCATATTTATACCCTCAACCAGCTGTTTCCCATTAATTTCATCTCTCCATCTCTCTCCTTCTCCCCTCCCTCTACTCATTTCCTCTCCCCTCATTCTTTCTAGTGTTGTTTTTATTTTTTTGTTTCCTCAGATCTATTCATTGTTATTGATAACTCTCCCCGTTCTCTGTCTTTACCTGCAGTTTCATGTATGCATGTTTCTCTTTTCCTGTTCAATATTTGTTATTGTGTGAATACCCAGACAAAGACTGTCGTGTTGTGCTGTTAGCATGTTGTTTCCTCAACAGGTGTCACATATCTGTCACCAGCATCTTTTCTTCTGGCATGTATAGAAAGATAACTTTGTTCCGGAATGTGCTTGTCTTGAGGGAAGAGTGGAAGGTTAGTCTGTATAGAGAGATAGCCGTTTGTTCCAGAATGTGCTTGTCTCGAGGGGAGAGTGGAAGGTTAGTCTGTATAGAAAGATAGCCGTTTGTTCCAGAATGTGCTTGTCTCGAGGGAAGAGTGGAAAGTTAGTCTGTATAGAGAGATAGCCGTTTGTTCCAGAATGTGCTTGTATTGAGGGAAGAGGGAAAGGTCTGTAACAAAAAGACAACATAACAAGATGGTGAGTGGGGGTATGGGGTAGACAACATCAGAAGGTAGACTAGCGCAGGAAGCCTGGCTGACCACGCTGAAGATATAGGATTGAACATACTGGAGATTCATGTACAGCTGACCTACATGCAATGCAGAGATGGCACTGCATGGTAACTGTTGTCTCCACTGCTTCCTGTTTCACTAGAGAATGCTTTATTTTTCATGAGTTCTCAGTTGTGTGCCTTCGTCACAACTCCAGTATACCAGGAAAAGCTTTGGTCAGTCGCTCAAGGCGGCTGGCCTGGTATTCATCACATCACCCCACAGGTGACCATGGGTCCATAAATATATGAGGCTAACACAATATAGCGCCTAGTTGAGCCAAGGACCAACATCTCACCACTATAGATATATGAGGCTAACACAATATAGCTCCGAGTTGAGCCAAGGATCAACATCTCACCACTATAAATATATAAGGCTAACTATAGCGCCTAGTTGAGCCAAGGACCAACATCTCACCACTATAGATATATGAGGCTAACACAATATAGCGCCTAGTTGAGCCAAGGACCAACATCTTAGCACTATAAATATATCAGGCTACCAATATAGCGCCTAGTTGAGTCAAGGACCAACATCTCACCACTATAAATATATAAGGCTAACACAATATAGCGCCTAGTTGAGTCAAGGACCAACATCTCACCACTATAAATATATAAGGCTAACACAATATAGCGCCTAGTTGAGCCAAGGACCAACATCTCACCACTATAGATATATGAGGCTAACACAATATAGCGCCTAGTTGAGCCAAGGACCAACATCTTAGTGTCAGAGTCTTGCGTAGAGCAAGATAAGTAGCTCGTTTTCTGGCAAGTGTGAAGCGGTATCAAACTATCAAATCACACGAAGTGAATATCCGAAGCTGTTATTTACAAGCTTTATTTACGCGCTGCATTCATTATCGCACAGACATCGCGCAATGACAATCCATAGCAATCATCACAGCATGAACAATATCAATACAATACATAAGGATACATGCAATCAATATACATATCACTTACAAGCCAAAATACTCAAGCGTTCTAACCAGTCTCCCACTGTCACACAGGCTAGCTCTCAATGCAGATCCAAAACCACTCGCAGACTCATATGACCTGTCCATACAAACGCCTAACCCGGTCTGCCTGGCCTTTAGTTCTACACGCTAGTTGGCGCTCAAGTCAGCTGGTGTGACCCCTGCAAGGTTCACGGAGTGTACCGCTGACCAGCGGTTGTTTTAGCGTCGCTCAGTTGCTGTGCCTGGCTGCTTATACTGGCGTCGTCGAAGACGCCGCATTCCCTCTGCAGTGTTTAACATCACTCAGGGTTGCACGTTGTTATGTTGCCTGGCGTTGGCACAGACAACGCGTCGCAACCTCAGATGTGAGACTTTGACACTTAGCACTATAAATATATCAGGCTACCAATATAGCGCCTAGTTGAGTCAAGGACCAACATCTCACCACTATAAATATATAAGGCTAACACAATATAGCGCCTAGTTGAGTCAAGGACCAACATCTCACCACTATAAATATATAAGGCTAACACAATATAGCGCCTAGTTGAGCCAAGGACCAACATCTCACCACTATAAATATATAAGGCTAACTATAGCGCCTAGTTGAGTCAAGGATCAACATCTCATGACTATAAATATATGAGGCTAACAATATAGCGCCGAGTTGAGTCAAGGACCAACATCTCAGCACTATAAATATATAAGGCTAACACAATATAGCGCCTAGTTGAGTCAAGGACCAACATCTCACCACTATAAATATATGAGGTTAACAATATAGCGCCTAGTTGAGTCAAGGACCAACATCTCACCACTATAAATATATAAGGCTAACAATATAGCGCCTAGTTGAGTCAAGGACCAACATCTCACCACTATAAATATATGAGGCTAACAATATAGCGCCTAGTTGAGTCAAGGACCAACATCTCACCACTATAAATATATCAGGCTAACAATATAGCGCCTAGTTGAGTCAAGGACCAACATCTCACCACTATAAATATATCAGGCTAACAATATAGCGCCTAGTTGAGTCAAGGACCAACATCTCACCACTATAAATATATAAGGCTAACACAATATAGCGCCTAGTTGAGTCAAGGACCAACATCTCACCACTATAAATATATAAGGCTAACAATATAGCGCCGAGTTGAGTCAAGGACCAACATCTCAGCACTATAAATATATAAGGCTAACAATATAGCGCCTAGTTGAGTCAAGGACCAACATCTCACCACTATAAATATATAAGGCTAACAATATAGCGCCTAGTTGAGTCAAGGACCAACATCTCACCACTATAAATATATAAGGCTAACAATATAGCGCCGAGTTGAGTCAAGGACCAACATCTCACCACTATAAATATATCAGGCTAACAATATAGCGCCTAGTTGAGTCAAGGACCAACATCTCAGCACTATAAATATATGAGGCTAACAATATAGCGCCTAGTTGAGTCAAGGACCAACATCTCAGCACTATAAATATATAAGGCTAACACAATATAGCGCCTAGTTGAGTCAAGGACCAACATCTCAGCACTATAAATATATAAGGCTAACAATATAGCGCCTAGTCGAGTCAAGGACCAACATCTCAGCACTATAAATATATAAGGCTAACAATATAGCGCCTAGTTGAGTCAAGGACCAACATCTCAGCACTATAAATATATAAGGCTAACAATATAGCGCCTAGTTGAGTCAAGGACCAACATCTCAGCACTATAAATATATAAGGCTAACAATATAGCGCCGAGTTGAGTCAAGGACCAACATCTCAGCACTATAAATATATAAGGCTAACAAATTATAGCGCCTAGTTGAGTCAAGGACCAACATCTCAGCACTATAAATATATAAGGCTAACACAATATAGCGCCGAGTTGAGTCAAGGACCAACATCTCAGCACTATAAATATATAAGGCTTACACAATATAGCGCCTAGTTGAGTCAAGGACCAACATCTCACGACTATAAATATATGAGGCTAACAATATAGCGCCGAGTTGAGTCAAGGACCAACATCTCAGCACTATAAATATATAAGGCTTACATAATATAGCGCCTAGTTGAGTCAAGGACCAACATCTCACGACTATAAATATATGAGGCTAACAATATAGCGCCGAGTTTAGTCAAGGACCAACATCTCACCACTATAAATATATAAGGCTAACACAATATAGCGCCTAGTTCAGTCAAGGACCAACATCTCAGCACTATAAATATATGAGGCTAACAATATAGCGCCTAGTTGAGTCAAGGACCAACATCTCAGCACTATAAATATATAAGGCTACCAATATAGCGCCTAGTTGAGTCAAGGACCAACATCTCACCACTATAAATATATGAGGCTAACAATATAGCGCCTAGTTGAGTCAAGGACCAACATCTCACCACTATAAATATATGAGGCTAACAATATAGCGCCTAGTTGAGTCAAGGACCAACATCTCAGCACTATAAATATATCAGGCTACCAATATAGCGCCTAGTTGAGTCAAGGACCAACATCTCACCACTATAAATATATGAGGCTAACAATATAGCGCCTAGTTGAGTCAAGGACCAACATCTCACCACTATAAATATATCAGGCTAACAATATAGCGCCTAGTTGAGTCAAGGACCAACATCTCAGCACTATAAATATATGAGGCTAACAATATAGCGCCTAGTTGAGTCAAGGACCAACATCTCACCACTATAAATATATAAGGCTAACACAATATAGCGCCTAGTTGAGTCAAGGACCAACATCTCACCACTATAAATATATAAGGCTAACAATATAGCGCCGAGTTGAGTCAAGGACCAACATCTCACCACTATAAATATATAAGGCTAACAATATAGCGCATTGTTGAGTCAAGGACCAACATCTCACCACTATAAATATATAAGGCTAACAATATAGCGCCTAGTTGAGTCAAGGACCAACATCTCACCACTATAAATATATAAGGCTAACACAATATAGCGCCTAGTTGAGTCAAGGACCAACATCTCAGTACTATAAATATATCAGGCTACCAATATAGCGCCTAGTTGAGTCAAGGACCAACATCTCAGCACTATAAATATATAAGGCTAACACAATATAGCGCCTAATTGAGTCAAGGATCAACATCTCATTACTATAAATATATAAGGCTAACAATATAGCGCCTAGTTAAGTCAAGGACCAACATCTCACCACTATAAATATATAAGGCTAACAATATAGCGCCTAGTTGAGTCAAGGACCAACATCTCAGCACTATAAATATATGAGGCTAACAATATAGCGCCTAGTTGAGTCAAGGATCAACATCTCAGCACTATAAATATATAAGGCTAACAATATAGCGCCGAGTTGAGTCAAGGACCAACATCTCAGCACAATAAATATATAAGGCTAGCACAATATAGATCCTAGTTGAGTCAAGGACCAACATCTCACCACTATAAATATATAAGGCTAACAATATAGCGCTTAGTTGAGTCAAGGACCAACATCTCACCACTATAAATATATGAGGCTAACAATATAGCGCCTAGTTGAGTCAAGGACCAACATCTCACCACTATAAATATATAAGGCTAACAATACAGCGCCTAGTTGAGTCAACGACCAACATCTCAGTACTATAAATATATAAGGCTAACACAATATAGCTCCGAGTTGAGTCAAGGACCAACATCTCAGCACTATAAATATATAAGGCTAACAAATTATAGCGCCTAGTTGAGTCAAGGACCAACATCTCAGCACTATAAATATATAAGGCTAACACAATATAGCGCCTAGTTGAGTCAAGGGCCAACATCTCAGCACTATAAATATATAAGGCTTACACAATATAGCGCCTAGTTGAGTCAAGGACCAACATCTCACGACTATAAATATATGAGGCTAACAATATAGCGCCGAGTTTAGTCAAGGACCAACATCTCACCACTATAAATATATAAGGCTAACAATACAGCGCCTAGTTGAGTCAAGGACCAACATCTCAGTACTATAAATATATAAGGCTAACACAATATAGCGCCGAGTTGAGTCAAGGACCAACATCTCACCACTATAAATATATAAGGCTAACACAATATAGCACCTAGTTGAGCCAAGGACCAACATCTCAGCACTATAAATATATAAGGCTAACACAATATAGCGCCTAGTTGAGTCAAGGACCAACATCTCAGCACTATAAATATATAAGGCTAACACAATATAGCGCCTAGTTGAGTCAAGGATCAACATCTCATTACTATAAATATATAAGGCTAACAATATAGCGCCTAGTTGAGTCAAGGACCAACATCTCACCACTATAAATATATAAGGCTAACAATATAGCGCCTAGTTGAGTCAAGGACCAACATCTCAGCACTATAAATATATGAGGCTAACAATATAGCGCCTAGTTGAGTCAAGGATCAACATCTCAGCACTATAAATATATAAGGCTAACACTATAGCGCCGAGTTGAGTCAAGGATCAACATCTCAGCACTATACATATATAAGGCTAACAATATAGCGCCGAGTTGAGTCAAGGACCAACATCTCACCACTATAAATACATAAGGCTAGCACAATATAGATCCTAGTTGAATCAAGGACCAACATCTCACCACTATAAATATATAAGGCTAACAATATAGCGCTTAGTTGAGTCAAGGACCAACATCTCAGCACTATAAATATATGAGGCTAACAATATAGCGCCTAGTTGAGTCAAGGACCAACATCTCACCACTATAAATATATAAGGCTAACAATACAGCGCCTAGTTGAGTCAAGGACCAACATCTCAGTACTATAAATATATAAGGCTAACACAATATAGCGCCGAGTTGAGTCAAGGACCAACATCTCACCACTATAAATATATAAGGCTAACACAATATAGCACCTAGTTGAGCCAAGGACCAACATCTCAGCACTATAAATATATAAGGCTAACACAATATAGCGCCTAGTTGAGTCAAGGACCAACATCTCAGCACTATAAATATATAAGGCTAACACAATATAGCGCCTAGTTGAGTCAAGGATCAACATCTCATTACTATAAATATATAAGGCTAACAATATAGCGCCTAGTTGAGTCAAGGACCAACATCTCACCACTATAAATATATAAGGCTAACAATATAGCGCCTAGTTGAGTCAAGGACCAACATCTCAGCACTATAATATATGAGGCTAACAATATAGCGCCTAGTTGAGTCAAGGATCAACATCTCAGCACTATAAATATATAAGGCTAACACTATAGCGCCGAGTTGAGTCAAGGATCAACATCTCAGCACTATACATATATAAGGCTAACAATATAGCGCCGAGTTGAGTCACGGACCAACATCTCACCACTATAAATACATAAGGCTAGCACAATATAGATCCTAGTTGAATCAAGGACCAACATCTCACCACTATAAATATATAAGGCTAACAATATAGCGCTTAGTTGAGTCAAGGACCAACATCTCAGCACTATAAATATATGAGGCTAACAATATAGCGCCTAGTTGAGTCAAGGACCAACATCTAACCACTATAAATATATAAGGCTAACAATACAGCGCCTAGTTGAGTCAAGGACCAACATCTCAGTACTATAAATATATAAGGCTAACACAATATAGCGCCGAGTTGAGTCAAAGACCAACATCTCAGCACTATAAATATATAAGGCTAACAAATTATAGCGCCTAGTTGAGTCAAGGACCAACATCTCAGCACTATAAATATATAAGGCTAACACAATATAGCGCCTAGTTGAGTCAAGGACCAACATCTCAGCACTATAAATATATAAGGCTTACACAATATAGCGCCTAGTTGAGTCAAGGACCAACATCTCACGACTATAAATATATGAGGCTAACAATATAGCGCCGAGTTTAGTCAAGGACCAACATCTCACCACTATAAATATATAAGGCTAACACAATATAGCGCCTATTAAGTCAAGGACCAACATCTCAGCACTATAAATATATGAGGCTAACAATATAGCGCCTAGTTGAGTCAAGGACCAACATCTCAGCACTATAAATATATCAGGCTACCAATATAGCGCCTAGTTGAGTCAAGGACCAACATCTCACCACTATAAATATATGAGGCTAACAATATAGCGCCTAGTTGAGTCAAGGACCAACATCTCACCACTATAAATATATCAGGCTAACAATATAGCGCCTAGTTGAGTCAAGGACCAACATCTCACCACTATAAATATATAAGGCTAACAATATAGCGCCTAGTTGAGTCAAGGACCAACATCTCACCACTATAAATATATAAGGCTAACAATACAGCGCCTAGTTGAGTCAAGGACCAACATCTCAGTACTATAAATATATAAGGCTAACAATATAGCGCCTAGTTGAGTCAAGGACCAACATCTCAGCACTATAAATATATAAGGCTAACAATTATAGCGCCTAGTTGAGTCAAGGAGCAACATCTCACCACTATAAATATATGAGGCTAACAATATAGCGCCTAGTTGAGTCAAGGACCAACATCTCACCACTATAAATATATCAGGCTAACAATATAGCGCCTAGTTGAGTCAAGGACCAACATCTCACCACTATAAATATATCAGGCTAACAATATAGCGCCTAGTTGAGTCAAGGACCAACATCTCACCACTATAAATATATAAGGCTAACAATACTAGCGCCTAGTTGAGTCAAGGACCAACATCTCAGTACTATAAATATATAAGGCTAACACAATATAGCGCCGAGTTGAGTCAAGGACCAACATCTCAGCACTAGTAAATATATAGGCTAACAATTATAGCGCCTAGTTGAGTCAAGGACCAACATCTCAGCACTATAAATATATGAGGCTAACAATATAGCGCCTAGTTGAGTCAAGGATCAACATCTCAGCACTATAAATATATAAGGCTAACACTATAGCGCCGAGTTGAGTCAAGGATCAACATCTCAGCACTATACATATATAAGGCTAACAATATAGCGCCGAGTTGAGTCAAGGACCAACATCTCACCACTATAAATACATAAGGCTAGCACAATATAGATCCTAGTTGAATCAAGGACCAACATCTCACCACTATAAATATATAAGGCTAACAATATAGCGCTTAGTTGAGTCAAGGACCAACATCTCAGCACTATAAATATATGAGGCTAACAATATAGCGCCTAGTTGAGTCAAGGACCAACATCTCACCACTATAAATATATAAGGCTAACAATACAGCGCCTAGTTGAGTCAAGGACCAACATCTCAGTACTATAAATATATAAGGCTAACACAATATAGCGCCGAGTTGAGTCAAGGACCAACATCTCAGCACTATAAATATATAAGGCTAACAAATTATAGCGCCTAGTTGAGTCAAGGACCAACATCTCAGCACTATAAATATATAAGGCTAACACAATATAGCGCCTAGTTGAGTCAAGGACCAACATCTCAGCACTATAAATATATAAGGCTTACACAATATAGCGCCTAGTTGAGTCAAGGACCAACATCTCACGACTATAAATATATGAGGCTAACAATATAGCGCCGAGTTTAGTCAAGGACCAACATCTCACCACTATAAATATATAAGGCTAACACAATATAGCGCCTAGTTGAGTCAAGGACCAACATCTCAGCACTATAAATATATGAGGCTAACAATATAGCGCCTAGTTGAGTCAAGGACCAACATCTCAGCACTATAAATATATCAGGCTAACAATATAGCGCCTAGTTGAGTCAAGGACCAACATCTCACCACTATAAATATATGAGGCTAACAATATAGCGCCTAGTTGAGTCAAGGACCAACATCTCACCACTATAAATATATCAGGCTAACAATATAGCGCCTAGTTGAGTCAAGGACCAACATCTCACCACTATAAATATATAAGGCTAACAATATAGCGCCTAGTTGAGTCAAGGACCAACATCTCACCACTATAAATATATAAGGCTAACAATACAGCGCCTAGTTGAGTCAAGGACCAACATCTCAGTACTATAAATATATAAGGCTAACAATATAGCGCCTAGTTGAGTCAAGGACCAACATCTCAGCACTATAAATATATAAGGCTAACAAATTATAGCGCCTAGTTGAGTCAAGGAGCAACATCTCACCACTATAAATATATGAAGCTAACAATATAGCGCCTAGTTGAGTCAAGGGACCAACATCTCACCACTATAAATATATCAGGCTAACAATATAGCGCCTAGTTGAGTCAAGGACCAACATCTCACCACTATAAATATATAAGGCTAACAATATAGCGCCTAGTTGAGTCAAGGACCAACATCTCACCACTATAAATATATAAGGCTAACAATACAGCGCCTAGTTGAGTCAAGGACCAACATCTCAGTACTATAAATATATAAGGCTAACACAATATAGCGCCGAGTTGAGTCAAGGACCAACATCTCAGCACTATAAATATATAAGGCTAACAAATTATAGCGCCTAGTTGAGTCAAGGACCAACATCTCAGCACTATAAATATATAAGGCTAACACAATATAGCGCCTAGTTGAGTCAAGGACCAACATCTCAGCACTATAAATATATAAGGCTAACACAATATAGCGCCTAGTTGAGTCAAGGATCAACATCTCATTACTATAAATATATAAGGCTAACAATATAGCGCCTAGTTGAGTCAAGGACCAACATCTCACCACTATAAATATATAAGGCTAACAATATAGCGCCTAGTTGAGTCAAGGACCAACATCTCAGCACTATAAATATATGAGGCTAACAATATAGCGCCTAGTTGAGTCAAGGATCAACATCTCAGCACTATAAATATATAAGGCTAACACTATAGCGCCGAGTTGAGTCAAGGATCAACATCTCAGCACTATACATATATAAGGCTAACAATATAGCGCCGAGTTGAGTCAAGGACCAACATCTCACCACTATAAATACATAAGGCTAGCACAATATAGATCCTAGTTGAATCAAGGACCAACATCTCACCACTATAAATATATAAGGCTAACAATATAGCGCTTAGTTGAGTCAAGGACCAACATCTCAGCACTATAAATATATGAGGCTAACAATATAGCGCCTAGTTGAGTCAAGGACCAACATCTCACCACTATAAATATATAAGGCTAACAATACAGCGCCTAGTTGAGTCAAGGACCAACATCTCAGTACTATAAATATATAAGGCTAACACAATATAGCGCCGAGTTGAGTCAAGGACCAACATCTCACCACTATAAATATATAAGGCTAACACAATATAGCACCTAGTTGAGCCAAGGACCAACATCTCAGCACTATAAATATATAAGGCTAACACAATATAGCGCCTAGTTGAGTCAAGGACCAACATCTCAGCACTATAAATATATAAGGCTAACACAATATAGCGCCTAGTTGAGTCAAGGATCAACATCTCATTACTATAAATATATAAGGCTAACAATATAGCGCCTAGTTGAGTCAAGGACCAACATCTCACCACTATAAATATATAAGGCTAACAATATAGCGCCTAGTTGAGTCAAGGACCAACATCTCAGCACTATAAATATATGAGGCTAA
Source organism: Cepaea nemoralis (assembly GCA_014155875.1). Taxonomy (NCBI): domain Eukaryota; kingdom Metazoa; phylum Mollusca; class Gastropoda; order Stylommatophora; family Helicidae; genus Cepaea; species Cepaea nemoralis. Next base: position 133,307 of record JACEFZ010023597.1, read on the forward strand.
CAATATAGCGCCTAGTTGAGTCAAGGATCAACATCTCAGCACTATAAATATATAAGGCTAACACTATAGCGCCGAGTTGAGTCAAGGATCAACATCTCAGCACTATACATATATAAGGCTAACAATATAGCGCCGAGTTGAGTCAAGGACCAACATCTCACCACTATAAATACATAAGGCTAGCACAATATAGATCCTAGTTGAATCAAGGACCAACATCTCACCACTATAAATATATAAGGCTAACAATATAGCGCTTAGTTGAGTCAAGGACCAACATCTCACCACTATAAATATATGAGGCTAACAATATAGCGCCTAGTTGAGTCAAGGACCAACATCTCACCACTATAAATATATAAGGCTAACAATACAGCGCCTAGTTGAGTCAAGGACCAACATCTCAGTACTATAAATATATAAGGCTAACACAATATAGCGCCGAGTTGAGTCAAGGACCAACATCTCAGCACTATAAATATATAAGGCTAACAAATTATAGCGCCTAGTTGAGTCAAGGACCAACATCTCAGCACTATAAATATATAAGGCTAACACAATATAGCGCCTAGTTGAGTCAAGGACCAACATCTCAGCACTATAAATATATAAGGCTTACACAATATAGCGCCTAGTTGAGTCAAGGACCAACATCTCACGACTATAAATATATGAGGCTAACAATATAGCGCCGAGTTTAGTCAAGGACCAACATCTCACCACTATAAATATATAAGGCTAACACAATATAGCGCCTATTAAGTCAAGGACCAACATCTCAGCACTATAAATATATGAGGCTAACAATATAGCGCCTAGTTGAGTCAAGGACCAACATCTCAGCACTATAAATATATCAGGCTACCAATATAGCGCCTAGTTGAGTCAAGGACCAACATCTCACCACTATAAATATATGAGGCTAACAATATAGCGCCTAGTTGAGTCAAGGACCAACATCTCACCACTATAAATATATCAGGCTAACAATATAGCGCCTAGTTGAGTCAAGGACCAACATCTCACCACTATAAATATATAAGGCTAACAATATAGCGCCTAGTTGAGTCAAGGACCAACATCTCACCACTATAAATATATAAGGCTAACAATACAGCGCCTAGTTGAGTCAAGGACCAACATCTCAGTACTATAAATATATAAGGCTAACAATATAGCGCCTAGTTGAGTCAAGGACCAACATCTCAGCACTATAAATATATAAGGCTAACAAATTATAGCGCCTAGTTGAGTCAAGGAGCAACATCTCACCACTATAAATATATGAGGCTAACAATATAGCGCCTAGTTGAGTCAAGGACCAACATCTCACCACTATAAATATATCAGGCTAACAATATAGCGCCTAGTTGAGTCAAGGACCAACATCTCACCACTATAAATATATAAGGCTAACAATATAGCGCCTAGTTGAGTCAAGGACCAACATCTCACCACTATAAATATATAAGGCTAACAATACAGCGCCTAGTTGAGTCAAGGACCAACATCTCAGTACTATAAATATATAAGGCTAACACAATATAGCGCCGAGTTGAGTCAAGGACCAACATCTCAGCACTATAAATATATAAGGCTAACAAATTATAGCGCCTAGTTGAGTCAAGGAGCAACATCTCAGAACTATAAATATATAAGGCTAACACAATACAGCGCCGAGTTGAGTCAAGGACCAACATCTCAGCACTATAAATATATAAGGCTTACACAATATAGCGCCTAGTTGAGTCAAGGACCAACATCTCACGACTATAAATATATGAGGCTAACAATATAGCGCCGAGTTTAGTCAAGGACCACCATCTCACCACTATAAATATATAAGGCTAACACAATATAGCGCCTAGTTGAGTCAAGGACCAACATCTTAGCACTATAAATATATGAGGCTAACAGTATAGTGCCTAGTTGAGTCAAGGACCAACATCTCAGCACTATAAATATATCAGGCTACCAATATAGCGCCTAGTTGAGTCAAGGACCAACATCTCACCACTATAAATATATGAGGCTAACAATATAGCGCCTAGTTGAGTCAAGGACCAACATCTCAGCACTATAAATATATGAGGCTAACAATATAGCGCCTAGTTGAGTCAAGGACCAACATCTCACCACTATAAATATATAAGGCTAACACAATATAGCGCCTAGTTGAGTCAAGGACCAACATCTCACCACTATAAATATATAAGGCTAACAATATAGCGCCGAGTTGAGTCAAGGACCAACATCTCAGCACTATAAATATATAAGGATAACACAATATAGCGCCTAGTTGAGTCAAGGACCAACATCTCACCACTATAAATATATAAGGCTAACAATATAGCGCCTAGTTGAGTCAAGGACCAACATCTCACCACTATAAATATATGAGGCTAACAATATAGCGCCGAGTTGAGTCAAGGATCAACATCTCACCACTATAATATATAACGCTAACAATATAGCGCCGAGTTGAGTCAAGGATCAACATCTCACCACTATAAATATATAAGGCTAACAATACAGCGCCTAGTTGAGTCAAGGACCAACATCTCAGTACTATAAATATATAAGGCTAACACAATATAGCGCCGAGTTGAGTCAAGGACCAACATCTCAGCACTATAAATATATAAGGCTAACAAATTATAGCGCCTAGTTGAGTCAAGGACCAACATCTCAGCACTATAAATATATAAGGCTAACACAATATAGCGCCTAGTTGAGTCAAGGACCAACATCTCAGCACTATAAATATATAAGGCTTACACAATATAGCGCCTAGTTGAGTCAAGGACCAACATCTCACGACTATAAATATATGAGGCTAACAATATAGCGCCGAGTTTAGTCAAGGACCAACATCTCACCACTATAAATATATAAGGCTAACACAATATAGCGCCTATTAAGTCAAGGACCAACATCTCAGCACTATAAATATATGAGGCTAACAATATAGCGCCTAGTTGAGTCAAGGACCAACATCTCAGCACTATAAATATATCAGGCTACCAATATAGCGCCTAGTTGAGTCAAGGACCAACATCTCACCACTATAAATATATGAGGCTAACAATATAGCGCCTAGTTGAGTCAAGGACCAACATCTCACCACTATAAATATATCAGGCTAACACAATATAGCGCCGAGTTGAGTCAAGGACCAACATCTCAGCACTATAAATATATAAGGCTAACAAATTATAGCGCCTAGTTGAGTCAAGGACCAACATCTCAGAACTATAAATATATAAGGCTAACACAATACAGCGCCGAGTTGAGTCAAGGACCAACATCTCAGCACTATAAATATATAAGGCTTACACAATATAGCGCCTAGTTGAGTCAAGGACCAACATCTCACGACTATAAATATATGAGGCTAACAATATAGCGCCGAGTTTAGTCAAGGACCAACATCTCACCACTATAAATATATAAGGCTAACACAATATAGCGCCTAGTTGAGTCAAGGACCAACATCTCAGCACTATAAATATATGAGGCTAACAGTATAGTGCCTAGTTGAGTCAAGGACCAACATCTCACCACTATAAATATATAAGGCTAACAATATAGCGCCGAGTTGAGTCAAGGACCAACATCTCAGCACTATAAATATATGAGGCTAACAGTATAGTGCCTAGTTGAGTCAAGGACCAACATCTCAGCACTATAAATATATAAGGCTAACACAATATAGCGCCTATTAAGTCAAGGACCAACATCTCACCACTATAAATATATGAGGCTAACAATATAGCGCCTAGTTGAGTCAAGGACCAACATCTCAGCACTATAAATATATGAGGCTAACAATATAGCGCCTAGTTGAGTCAAGGACCAACATCTCACCACTATAAATATATAAGGCTAACACAATATAGCGCCTAGTTGAGTCAAGGACCAACATCTCACCACTATAAATATATAAGGCTAACAATATAGCGCCGAGTTGAGTCAAGGACCAACATCTCAGCACTATAAATATATAAGGATAACACAATATAGCGCCTAGTTGAGTCAAGGACCAACATCTCACCACTATAAATATATAAGGCTAACAATATAGCGCCTAGTTGAGTCAAGGACCAACATCTCAGCACTATAAATATATGAGGCTAACAATAATGTCAATATAGCGCCGAGTTGAGTCAAGGATCAACATCTCACCACTATAATATATATCGCTAACAATATAGCGCCTAGTTGAGTCAAGGACCAACATCTCAGCACTATAAATATATAAGGCTAACAATATAGCGCCTAGTTGAGTCAAGGATCAACATCTCACCACTCGGGACATCCCCACACGTGCCCCGTCTCATCTTCAATAACCAGCGAAGAGTCTCAATAGTAATGGAACCATACAGCGATTATGGACAATTAGCAGACACGTGAGGAAGTATGTGGAAGCCGTGGAGATGTGGTTGTGTGGAAGAATGATGAGGACATCGCGGACAAATAGAATGAGCAATGAGGATACCTTGACAGAAGTGAACTCAGAAAGAGAACTGGCTACTCGCATGGGAAATAACTCCACATTCTTTGGGCATGTCTCGAGAAGGGAAAAGCTGGAGTGTGTCGTCACAACCGGAAAATTAGAGGGGAGGAAAAGCAGGGAGAGATCTAGAAAGAAGATGATGGATAGTGTGTCATCATGTCATGGAGTAACATCGGTAATAGAAATAATTGGCAGCAACACAAAAGACAGAAAGCTATTAACAGACATAATCACCAACGCCCCACGGCATGAACTATAAGAAGCAACATCTCCCTGTCTGACGTGTGTAAACATAAAGGTCCTTTACTATACTGTTATACAAGCATATGTTAATACTGGTTGGCATTATTATTCTCCTTATTTAAGAACGTAATAATAATTATACTCGGACACTTTAGTTCGAGACATGCGCATTTCTTCTAGATCTCTTGATCCTCGTATATTTCACAATGAAATTACAGCTCCAGCTTGGGTGTTGTATGCTTATTTCCACATCCTTGTCTGATCCCCCAGCTTATTGTCTGTTGTTGCTGAGATGTACGTATGCATTCACTTATTGTATCTGTGTTTGCTCAGAGGAAGTCTGGACATAATTTGCCTTCTGTATTCTCACGATCTTGTCATTTTGTGTTGTGTTTTGTTGACCAGAAGTGATGCATTCGCACTGAGGCAGAATTTTAACATCGACCAGCCTTGTCAGGTCGACGGAACTGTCAGGAAGTGACGTTGATTAGGCAGGAGTGTGGTCGGACGGGGGTTTGATACCTGGGCTTGTCGCTCGCTACGGGATTGAAGGCCTGGTCACCTGGCCTTTCATGCAGTCAGGCCTACACAGTGAGATGGCCCTAACACATCGTAGATCCATAGCAGTTCCTGCTTCCTGACCCCCCCCCCCTCCCTTCTTAAAAAAAGTCTAGAGGATCAATTTCATTGCACCGGGTTTTATCCCATATGTCTCGGTCTCTTTCCCCAGGGCGGCCTTCGAAAGCGTCGCACAAAGCACGAACTCCGCAGCTCCAGCGACAAGGCTCAGGAGTATCCGAGAAAAATATACCCGTGAACCGTAAGACATAGCTCGGAATCTAACCCATATCTTTCAGAGCTCGAGGCAGACGCTTGACCACGGAGATTCTTTCCTCTGTGTGTATGCGTGCGTGCACGTGTGTGTGTGTGTGTGTGTGTGTGTGTGTGTGTTTCCAGGACAACCCAGCCTAAAATCGGTATAATGAAATGTCTTGGGAAGTGAAGGCCACATCAGCCTCAACTGCCGATTGGTCTATATAAATACTGGTCTAGCAACACAGCCCAATACGCCTTAAGGGTTCAAAGTTCCTGTGTACAAGCGTACAACAGAGCATCACTGCGCACAATCCAGCCGATGCATAGCGCCGTCAACGACTGAAAGGGAAGGCACCTCAAACGAGAACTCGTAAGGCCGAGGCGGAGGAGGTAATCAAGCAGGCATGGGACCAGGACAAGGAGAAGAATTGAGACATATTCTAAGGTTGTCGTCACAGTAAGTGGTATTCGGTGGCGGCCACGTTCCCGCCACAGTCGATACTGGTACAATAGCTGGGGTGGAACAGTATACACACTAGTAGTCATCATCTACATATACGGGTCCATGAGGCACGGGTCAAGGTCGGCGTGAGCACACAGGATGGGGACACAAATCAAAGACGACAACCACATGAATCCAGACTGTGGAGATCAACGCCGCTTTCAGGGCACTCGCATCAGCAGCAGAATAAGAAGGCACACGCGCGATCATCATATTAGACTCCATAAACATGCTACAGAAATCGCAAACTCTAGTTTCGCGTCAAATGGATAGACCAGCATTCGAAAGTTGCCATATAGTGAGTGCAAACAAAATGACGTCATATAAAGTAGAGAGAAATCCTCGACGCCAAAATACGATAAAAACTAAGGGACGAGTTGGAAACAACTAAAAACGTCACATAGCGATCAGAATAGCACCAGACAGACTTGCGGGGACATGGAAACAAGAAGGCGGTGCAAATTTTAGCATTGAAACATTGGCGTGGCCATAGATTAGAGTTGGCATAAATTCAGTGGCTAGAATTATAATAGCAGAGAAAGAATAGGTTACATACATGCTACAAGATATCGCCACAAAAGTAACGAACCTGCAGGCAGAGAAACTAGACATACTTCATATAGAGCAACGAGACGAACACTTAGTAGATGGACAGAAGGTCGTCTGCGGACGAATAGAACAAGTGGCTGATAGTTAGAAAACCAGGTTTGTCTTCTACTAATACATATTCATATCAAATGTTCTTAAGCCCCGCCTGGTACCATATGCTCTTAAGTATGAATTGTAGTAATTGTCGAAGCAAACGGTGTACGTTGTAACAATTAAACAGCGATATTTATAATTTAAAGCCAGGAGTCTGCTTCGTCCGTCACTTTCAAGTTAAGGCTCCAGTTTTGCTCTTGTTTGTACAGTTCATTGAGCCGAAGAATTATGCGTACTGTTGGATTGTTGAAGTTATTATTATGATTATCCTAAACCAGCAGTATGGCAAAAGTCACTCCTCATATCACTCATCTGGATGTAAGCACGCGGGCATTCGGGAATAACGCTCAATACACGCACGGACCAGCTGGCAAATACTGCACCAGTACAAGCGGGAAGAATCACGGACAAACAAAACCGATATCGTCAATGAAGTCCGAACTGAGTCGCCTAGCGGTTACTGTCGAGTCTCCGACGCCAGCCCGATGGCACGACGTGGGAGTCTGGGTAAGCTCTTCAATGGCCAGAGATAAGTTATCACAACGAGATCATCATAAGAACACCGGGTAGAGACTCTTTGATATGGCTGCCTCATCAGAGCACTGAGCTTGCATGGGAATGTCCGATAGCAATGAAGTCGATCGTCGTAACACAGAGTTTAATTGAGCTAAGAACCGACATCACTGCACTCAGGAATTCTTATACGGCTCCGTCCCTTTGTTCAACAGCCAGCGAAGAGACTACTAATCTGATTGAAACGCTATCTGATTGAAAGTTCTCCTGGTCTTCCCTCTCAGTTCTGAGATTCTTCCAGAACACCTGCCGATCATTCACAATCTAATTCTTTTCACATACGAGTTCTCAGTCTGTTTCTCCACCTGGTCCCACAGGCGCACGACCACCTCCCCCTTGTCCATAGGTAATTTCCTGCCAGCCTATTAGCCTGTTCATTCCCCCCCCCCCCCCCCCCCCCCCGCACTCCCGCATGGCCATGGCAAAAAATTAAAAAAAATCCATTCAATTTTCGCAATCTGTGACTTCTGAAATGACGGTAGCCATTCCACATGTAACATTCCTTTCTCCACCTTGCTAAACATACTCCGTGAGTCCGCAATGAATACAGTGTGTGTTTCAGTGGTCTCCTCTAACCAACGGAATGCCGCTGTTACTGCTTCCATCTCCATTCTCATGCTGGAGGTCGTAGTCTCATCCGCTCACTGTTGTAAATTTTTTTTAAAAAGTTGCTTATCCCTTACAGGACGTTGCAGTCAACACCAGCATGTTTCAACTGTTGTTGGTGTTCTTGGCAAGATCACGCTCAGTAGTTTGCCATTGCTTCTGAATGTATAAGGTATCGAACACAAATCACACAGTCCGTTGCTTCGGCTAACATAACATGGCATTTATGTGTCCTTTATTTGTAGTCGCGTTAGTGTAGCCGCTCTCCTTGGCCAAGGTTTTAGCGACATTGTCCGTAATCTCATATATCCACGTGGGGGAAAACAGCAGCTGCGAGAATCGGCAACGGTTCGCGCCGCGCTGGTAACTTACGGGCTTATGTGAGGCGGTCGTTCAGAAACAATGGCAAACTACTGAACGTAAAAACTCGCCTAGCACATCAACAGCAGCTGAAAAATGCTAGCGTTGACTGCAACGTCCTGTAAGGGATATGCAACATTTAAAAATAATAATAGAGTTAATTTGATGGCTACATAAAGTAGCCAACACCCCTTTGTCGCCTCTTATGACATTCGTGGTAGGTTATATTGTTGCTTCTCTTATACGCTTTGATAACACGCGGGCTAGATTCTTCTAGGAGAGGATACTTATCGAGGAGATATTGTGTCTAGTGAGTTACAATATCAGGGGGGGGGGGGGGGGAGAGACTACTGCTGGGTGGACTCCTTATAGAGGAGATGCGCCAGGATCATCACAGAAACGAGCGGTGGATTGTGGTGGGGATATTGTACTGAGTGAGATATAAGTCCACCGGAGAAGAGAGCAGAAGAGAGCGGTGGATTGTGGTGGGGATATTGTACTGAGTGAGATATAAGTCCACCGGAGAAGAGAGCAGAAGAGAGCGCTGGATTGTGGTGGGGATATTGTACTGAGTGAGATATATGTACACCGGAGAAGAGAGCAGAAGAGAGCGCTGGATTGTGGTGGGGATATTGTACTGAGTGAGATATATGTACACCGGAGAAGAGAGCAGAAGAGAGCGCTGGATTGTGGTGGGGATATTGTACTGAGTGAGATATATGTACACCGGAGAAGAGAGCAGAAGAGAGCGCTGGATTGTGGTGGGGATATTGTACTGAGTGAGATATATGTCCACCGGAGAAGAGAGCAGAAGAGAGCGCTGGATTGTGGTGGGGATATTGTACTGAGTGAGATATATGTACACCGGAGAAGAGAGCAGAAGAGAGCGCTGGATTGTGGTGGGGATATTGTACTGAGTGAGATATATGTACACCGGAGAAGAGAGCGCTGGATTGTGGTGGGGATATTGTACTGAGTGAGATATATGTACACCGGAGAAGAGAGCAGAAGAGAGCGCTGGATTGTGGTGGGGATATTGTACTGAGTGAGATATATGACCGGAGAAGAGAGCGCTGGATTGTGGTGGGGATATTGTACTGAGTGAGATATATGTACACCGGAGAAGAGAGCAGAAGAGAGCGCTGGATTGTGGCGGGGATATTGTACTGAGTGAGATATATGTACACCGGAGAAGAGAGCAGAAGAGAGCGCTGGATTGTGGTGGGGATATTGTACTGAGTGAGATATATGTACACAGGAGAAGAGAGCAGAAGAGAGCGCTGGATTGTGGCGGGGATATTGTACTGAGTGAGATATATGTACACCGGAGAAGAGAGCAGAAGAGAGCGGTGGATTGTGGTGGGGATATTGTACCGAGTGAGATATATGTACACCGGAGAAGAGAGCAGAAGAGAGCGCTGGATTGTGGTGGGGATATTGTACTGAGTGAGATATATGTACACCGGAGAAGAGAGCAGAAGAGAGCGCTGGATTGTGGCGGGGATATTGTACTGAGTGAGATATATGTACACCGGAGAAGAGAGCAGAAGAGAGCGCTGGATTGTGGTGGGGATATTGTACTGAGTGAGATATAAGTCCACCGGAGAAGAGAGCAGAAGAGAGCGCTGGATTGTGGTGGGGATATTGTACTGAGTGAGATATATGTCCACCGGAGAAGAGAGCAGAAGAGAGCGCTGGATTGTGGTGGGGATATTGTACTGAGTGAGATATATGTACACCGGAGAAGAGAGCAGAAGAGAGCGCTGGATTGTGGTGGGGATATTGTACTGAGTGAGATATATGTACACCGGAGAAGAGAGCAGAAGAGAGCGCTGGATTGTGGTGGGGATATTGTACTGAGTGAGATATAAGTCCACCGGAGAAGAGAGCAGAAGAGAGCGCTGGAGTGTGGTGGGGATATTGTACTGAGTGAGATATATGTCCACCGGAGAAGAGAGCAGAAGAGAGCGCTGGATTGTGGTGGGGATATTGTACTGAGTGAGACATATGTACACCGGAGAAGAGAGCAGAAGAGAGCGCTGGATTGTGGTGGGGATATTGTACTGAGTGAGATATAAGTCCACCGGAGAAGAGAGCAGAAGAGAGCGCTGGATTGTGGTGGGGATATTGTACTGAGTGAGATATATGTACACCGGAGAAGAGAGCAGAAGAGAGCGCTGGATTGTGGTGGGGATATTGTACTGAGTGAGATATATGTCCACCGGAGAAGAGAGCAGAAGAGAGCGCTGGATTGTGGTGGGGATATTGTACTGAGTGAGATATATGTACACCGGAGAAGAGAGCAGAAGAGAGCGCTGGATTGTGGTGGGGATATTGTACTGAGTGAGATATAAGTCCACCGGAGAAGAGAGCAGAAGAGAGCGCTGGATTGTGGTGGGGATATTGTACTGAGTGAGATATAAGTCCACCGGAGAAGAGAGCAGAAGAGAGCGCTGGATTGTGGTGGGGATATTGTACTGAGTGAGATATAAGTCCACCGGAGAAGAGAGCAGAAGAGAGCGCTGGATTGTGGTGGGGGTATTGTACTGAGTGAGATATAAGTCCACCGGAGAAGAGAGCAGAAGAGAGCGCTGGATTGTGGTGGGGATATTGTACTGAGTGAGATATAAGTCCACCGGAGAAGAGAGCAGAAGAGAGCGCTGGATTGTGGTGGGGATATTGTACTGAGTGAGATATAAGTCCACCGGAGAAGAGAGCAGAAGAGAGCGCTGGATTGTGGTGGGGATATTCTACTGAGTGAGATATAAGTCCACCGGAGAAGAGAGCAGAAGAGAGCGCTGGATTGTGGTGGGGATATTGTACTGAGTGAGATATAAGTCCACCGGAGAAGAGAGCAGAAGAGAGCGCTGGATTGTGGTGGGGATATTCTACTGAGTGAGATATAAGTCCACCGGAGAAGAGAGCAGAAGAGAGCGCTGGATTGTGGTGGGGATATTGTACTGAGTGAGATATATGTACACCGGAGAAGAGAGCAGAAGAGAGCGCTGGATTGTGGTGGGGATATTGTACTGAGTGAGATATAAGTCCACCGGAGAAGAGAGCAGAAGAGAGCGCTGGATTGTGGTGGGGATATTGTACTGAGTGAGATATAAGTCCACCGGAGAAGAGAGCAGAAGAGAGCGCTGGATTGTGGTGGGGATATTGTACTGAGTGAGATATAAGTCCACCGGAGAAGAGAGCAGAAGAGAGCGCTGGATTGTGGTGGGGATATTGTACTGAGTGAGATATAAGTCCACCGGAGAAGAGAGCAGAAGAGAGCGCTGGATTGTGGTGGGGATATTGTACTGAGTGAGATATAAGTACACCGGAGAAGAGAGCAGAAGAGAGCGCTGGATTGTGGTGGGGATATTGTACTGAGTGAGATATATGTACACCGGAGAAGAGAGCAGAAGAGAGCGCTGGATTGTGGTGGGGATATTGTACTGAGTGAGATATAAGTACACCGGAGAAGAGAGCAGAAGAGAGCGCTGGATTGTGGTGGGGATATTGTACTGAGTGAGATATAAGTCCACCGGAGAAGAGAGCAGAAGAGAGCGCTGGATTGTGGTGGGGATATTGTACTGAGTGAGACTATATGTACACCGGAGAAGAGAGCAGAAGAGAGCGCTGGATTGTGGTGGGGATATTGTACTGAGTGAGATATAAGTCCACCGGAGAAGAGAGCAGAAGAGAGCGCTGGATGGATTCCTTGTGGAGATGATGTTGTGCCGAGTGGGTATAAGATCATGGGAGAAGGTAGTCCTGGATAGACTCATGGAGGTGATACTGTGCCGAGTAAAATACATTATTGGTTAAGGTAGCCCTGGTTAGACCCAAGGAGGAGATATTGTGCCGAGTAAAATACATATTTGAAGAGATCAGGAGACTTCCTGTCAAGATGACGGCGGACAGTTGTCTTGTTTTGTAAATCGCTTCGTTTTCACGAAGGAGATGGATAGTTTCATCTCCTGCGTGTAAAATACATCATTGGATAAGGTAGCCCTGGATAAATTCCTTATGGAGGAGATACAAGATCACTATATTAGCGAGACCAGGTTGTGTGTCAAGGATCTTTGGCTGTGGAGGCAGTGGCAGGCAACAACTTGAATTGCACTTGGATGGACCGGTCAATAACACGTAACCCATGCTCCATACACAACAATGTCTACCGTGGGGCAACTCTAGCGCCGACTGAAGCTACACGAGAAATGCATTTCCAGATATTGATAATCATTTGGAGGCCGCAGGTTCAGATTCTGGTGTGCTCATAATTTTCAATCTTTCATTGTCTGTTATGTCCCCAGTACAGAAGAGTGTTAAGAGCTTACTACTGGTCAACAAGTGGAAAATCAGATCTATTCAGCAAGAACTGAATATTGAAGAAAATTTGTTGTTAGGACATATAACAGTGAGGACAATGAAATATTCTCGTCATGTCAATAAGACACGGATGTCTAGAAACGATATTTAAGGAGGGAAATGTACCGTGGCGGCGAAGACGAGGACGATCAGAACGTATATAGATGTGGTAGATAATTTACACAGGAAAGCCACAGAAGCGGAATATCTGGCTTTCGAAATACATATTGGGACACGGTTCTGTCCTGACAATAATATGATGACGATGTCTATGTCCTCTGATTTCTGTGAGTGCGAATCATTATGATACATATTGTTTATGATGGTTGCTAAAGTTGTTTTCCTTCCTTTAGTGCACATTCAGAATAGCAGAATACTTTTGGATCGCTGTTGCGTCGGGGAACTGAGCACCCTCTAGTGTGCTCGTGTGTCGTTAGGTCGTTCAACGCAACCGAACATTTCAGCATAACATTGACAAGCAATAAACATGGAATCCAACTTTTTGACCATTCTTTAAAAAAAAAAATAAAAATTTCAGTTGACAAACTAAACATTACACCCCATAGAAACAAACAACATATAAGAGGGAAATTATGTTACATTAAAGCGTTACAGTATTAATACGAGGGGAAGTCAATATGTAGGTCACAAATGGCTGTAGAAAAATAACTAAATATGATAACTTGAATCCAGTTTATTTTTATACATGCATTGTCCCTTTATTTCTCAACATAATTTCCACCAATATTGATGCACTTATCCCATCGTTTTATCAGTCCTCCCAAACCGGCTTCATAGAACTGCGTGCCTAACCCGTTAAAATGCCTGCTGAAGCCGGATGTGCTGGCCTACGGGTGCAAATAAATCAGGCACAACGCAAAAAAACGTCCGAGTGAAATGTCTTTTGTGCTACGAACAGCGCTGACTACCTAGTTTCCGAATGCCGCTCTTGTTCGGAACAGCTCTAACTAGGTAGTTTCCGAATGTCCGTCGTGCCTGGAACAGCTCTGACGGGTACAACGACAAGCATGTGTCCGAACCGAAAACTCACTGAGTGGATACTGTCTGCAGATCTTTCTGGTTTGTGCGGGAACTGCCCGGGGCGAACGAAATGCCCAATATATTGAAGTGAGGAACTAAAGCAGCCATGAGCAGGACGTGACGATTCCCTTGGTGAGCCCAGCACCAGGGCGCTATGTGTCGGCCCTGCAGTTATGGAAGCCACCCTGGATGACAGAAAATGCCATGGACTGTCCCTGCCTTCCTTTGAGGGATGACCGTTAAGTCTTCGACCGTTCCAACTTTGCCAGCTGGGTTGTGGACGGTACCTCAAAAGTGAGAGTCTCCCAGGAATGCTACCTCGTCAAAAAAAGCACGCTAAAAGTCGGATGTGTTGGCCTACGGGTTTCGACCCAAGGGCGCATAACTTAGACACACCGCAATCACATCTGAAAAAACACTCCGGATGAACGCAAAGAAGAAGAAGAAGAACTGAGTGCTCTGTTTTCTAAACCACGTGTTCACTTCACATTCAACTTCAGCGTCATTCGCGAAATGTCTCCCGCCAAGGTGGGTTTTCAGTGGATCAAAATGGTGGAAATCGCTAGGGACTAAGTCGGGGCTGCAAGGTGGATGTTCCAGAACTTCCCACCTTATTTGGTTAATTTTCTCATGAATTAATCGAGCCGTATGTGGTCTGGCATTGTCATGAAGAAGCAACACTCCTCTAGTCAGCAGTCCTAGACGTTTTCTTCGAATTGCATCATGAAGCATCGATAGAACTTCACAGTACGATTCAGAATTCACATTGTCACCTTTCTTCTTGGAATTGGTGAAAAACACTCCTTGACAATCCTAGAACACTGTCAGCATAACCTTGCCTGCTGATGGCGTAACCTTGAATTTTTGGACACAAAGCGAAGAAGGATGTTTCCATTTCACTGAAGCACGCTGTAATTCGGGCTGGTAGTCAGCATAAACAGGAAGCATTTCCGTATGAATGCTCTTTGCAGGCAGTCCTTTTGCCCACAAAAAATTCACATCACGTTTCTCTTTGGTTGTACACTTCGTGAGTACAGTCGCCATTTTGTTTATGCGCTGCGCATGCGCATGAGACACATAGCTCCAACTAACGAGCGGGAATATAAATGTCGATGTTGCTGTCACCTAATGACACCTGTAGAAAACACCAACTACATTTACCTGCCACCCCACAGAACTGTGTGACTTATTTACTGACTCTCTCTCGTAAAATTAGTGGAACTGCGGTAAAGCCGTGGAAATGTAAACAATATAAAATAACATACAGTAATGCAGCTTTACAGTCCACAATTACGGAAAACACAGGACGTTGCGGCGACTAGCCTTCATCAGCAAACAAACACATGCACAAAATGCAACGCATAAGTATCACAGCCTGGGATTCTGAGTTAATTACCACATTTTTTTCTTAAATTGTTCCATTTTCTCGTCATTGTTCTCATTAAAAAAAAAACAAAAAACTTTTCGTTCTTCTCATCACGTTCTTATACCTTAACGTAGTCAATATAGTGTCTTCTCCGTGATGTTGTGTTTTGTGTATGTGTTTGTTTGCTGATGAAGTCTAGTCGCCGTAACGTCCTGTGCTTGACGTAATTGTGTTTTGCAAACCTGCATTACTTTGTGTTATTTTATATTGTGTTACATTCAAAGCAAAGTAACCACTTAGTGAATTTAAAAGCCACAAACAAAGTGTTGCACGATGTATTGCCTGGCATATTTCGCTGCATCTCGCCAGATGCATACTACAGAATTACATATCATATGAAGTGTACAGGAAAGAGACATATTTTACATCCATTCGTCTTTGAAGATCAGAAGGAATATACACTAGTGTTACACACAATTCTGTTTAATTAATACACACCGTACAGGCACAGAAAGAAACAACTTAGTTATCCTTTATTGATAAAGCAGAACGCATGTTCTGTAAAAATGTGCACACGCACACAGTTAAACACCAATGCAGACAAAATGACGAGCATAAAATAAGGAAATGACCTTTATACGAGGGGGCTTCAAATGAAAACCATAAAAGTGTGATAGAAATTACAATAACCACCCCATTGTTATGATACCAGTGATTAGCGGGGACTTAAACAGATCATAAATGTCTTTGTTACTTCTTCTTTTCCACTTTCCACTTTGTGTATCCCTAATGGGTCCAAAGATGCGTTTTAAAACTTTGTTTTCAAAGGTTTGTAACAAGGCTTCGTCTCCTTTCGTTGTACTCCAGGTTTCAGAGCCATACAGCACAACTGGTCTGATCCGTGTGTTGTTGTACATTGTGATTTTGGTGTTACGAGATAGCGCATTTGATTTTAGTAGATGTTGTAGTGTATAGTATATCTTATTTCCAGAATTTATTCTAGTTTGTATTTCTTCCCTTATGATGTTGGAGCTGTTGAAGATTGTACCCAGGTATTTGTATGTTTCCGTTCTTTTAATGGTCATATTATCTATTTATATGTGGCCAGAGTTGTTAGCCATTCCTTCTCTTGAAATTACCATATATTCTGTCTTATCTTGGTTGATAACCAGGCCCATCTGTTGAGCTTTTTCCTTTAAGTGAGTCAATATTTCCAATGTCTTTTGTTCATTTTCCCCTATAATATCTATATCATCTGCATAACCAAGCAGCTTGGATGTTCCTCCAATATCACATTCCTCCTTTACCTTCCTTACAACTTTCTCTAGAGCCAGATTGAAGAGTAGAGGCGACAGTGCATCACCCTGTTTCAAGCCAGATGTTATTTGGATAGGGTCTGATTTCCTGCCTTTATATGTTAGTATATAACAGTATGGTAGTAGCAGCTTTATATGTTACTATATTATAAGTATCAAGTGTGTATTTACAGTCACGATTAAGAGTTGAGTAAAGCAATATTCTTCAAAACTATATTGATTTCATAAGTGGATTATACAACGAATAATTATAACGCATCATCATCATCATCATCATCATCATCATCATCATCATCATCATCATCATCATCATCATCATCATCATCATCGTCGTCGTCGTCGTCATCATCATCATCATCATCATCATCATCATCATCATCATCATCATCATCATGTGTCCTGCCAGCTGGCGAAAGCGTTCATGTTCCTCCACAGATCTGGGTCCTTGGTGTTCTGGATCAACAGAAGCTATCCTCAATGCCACCCTCTCAGTCCACCCAGTATCATTTCTCTTTATCACGTATAACCAGGGATTCAGGAAACAAACAGTTCAACAGAAGTTCTCCCTCTATGAAAGCGTTAATATCAGTAAACTGAAGATTACTGTAACACACCGAAGGCGCATCAGGCTTATGGAGAAGGACACACATGTTAGATCCATATTTGTATAGACCAAACGGTACTCAGTGGCTGATATGGTCGGTATCACACAGGCCGCCTTTACTTCCCAAGACATTTCCTGGTACTCATTTTAGGCTGGGTCGACCTGAGGCTCAGGTCAATTAAAAAAAATTCGAAATCGCCATAATGTGGATCGAACCAGGGCCACTGGTATGACAGGCGAGCATCTAGCCGCCATTCTACCACAATTCCCCGTGTGTTGTTGCGGTAGGGGTGTCGTTTGTTAAAGTTAGTTGCATATGCTTTACATGACATCGCAGTCAACCCCATCATTATTTGGCTGTGATTTCATGGCAAGTTTACGTTCAATAGTTTCCGATTGCTTTCTGAAGGACCGGCACTCATACCGATGTATGAACATACAATGCAAGGCGGTGTGCTGCCAAATCGCCTGTAGCTAGTTTCTAACGTGGTATGCGGGATTACGAGTTTCGTCCGTAACCCCTTCGCCCCAGAGCAGGTGCTGTGGGTGGGTGTGGGAATGTTGTCTTCTTTCTGTCGAATAAAGTCAAAGATACATTTGCACGAAGGAAGGCTTATTGCGTATATATGGTGCTCATCATCATCACGTGCCATGCCGATAAGCGTGGACGGTCATAACTTACATGGGGCTTAATCGTTCAAACTTACACGGGGCTTAAGAGTTCAAACTTACATGGGGCTTAATCGTTCAAACTTACACGGGGCTTAAGAGTTCAAACTTACATGGGGCTTAATCGTTCAAAAATACACGGGGCTTAAGAGTTCAAACTTACATGGGGCTTAATCGTTCAAACTTACACGGGGCTTAAGAGTTCAA
The DNA here is from genome assembly GCA_014155875.1 of Cepaea nemoralis. Classification (NCBI taxonomy): domain Eukaryota; kingdom Metazoa; phylum Mollusca; class Gastropoda; order Stylommatophora; family Helicidae; genus Cepaea; species Cepaea nemoralis. The sequence goes on from JACEFZ010023597.1 coordinate 151,187, forward strand.
ACTTACATGGGGCTTAATCGTTCAAACTTACACGGGAGTAGTATGTTACGTCCTAACTAAGTATTATTTCTGGATTGTGGTGCTGGATTGACCCCAATCCAGCTGGATTGGGGTTAGGGGTTAGGGGTTAGGGGTTAGGGGTTAGGGGTTAGGGTTAGGGGTTAGGGTTAGGGGTTAGGGTTAGGGTTAGGGTTAGGGGTTAGGGTTAGGGGTTAGGGTTAGGGTTTAGGGGTTAGGGTTTCTGTGTGCTCCTAATTATAATTTCTGGATTGACCTCGCTGGATTGTCCCCAATCCAGCTTGGGACCAGGGCGGTTTGGGTAGGGTAGGTACTTAGGTCATATGTAAGGGGTGATACATCTAAGAAAAGACATGTTTCTAAGGGCAGATAACTGTGTGTGTATAATATTTTAACTAATTTTTTAAAAATAAAATACAAAATAAAAGAGAATCAGAGGCGCGCGGCGGCGGTCGCAGGAGCGAGCACGGGCCGTCGCGTGGGTGCCGTTTGAACCCAGTAACACAGTGTCTTGTAGTAACCACATGGCCAGTCATTTCTGAGTGCCCACACGGCCGGTCAGTGACGAGTATGGGTGCTGGGGCTAGGTGGATCGAACCCTCGAGGCGCACTGGGTGTCATATGAAAAATTGTAATAAGTAAAAAGGTAAATATGGCGTGTATATGAGCTGTAGTGTGTCGTATTGGCCTATACACTATCATGTAGATTACACCTATTCAAATGAAAACCTTAAAACAGTAAAGATGGCCTGTAGTAACGGTTGTAAGGGGGCGTGGCTTAGTGTTATTCGTTGTTACGGAGTAGATGAGGGGAGCATTAGCTAGAGAAGTGCTTCTGAACATATTAAAGGGGTGGGCGTTTGGCGAAGTGGCTAAGTAAATGCGTCGGTTCCTTGCTAAGAGACAGAGGAGTTGCTAGATAAAGGCTCCAGGTCGTTGTCAAGGGGTTGGTGAGTGTAGAAATAGCTAGATAACTGCCTCTGATCCTTGTTAAGAGGTGGGAGAGGGATGGAGTGGTTAGATAATTACGCCCGTTCCTTGGTAAGAGCCAGGGTGATCGAGTGGAGAAGTGGGTAAATATTTGCATGGAGGTCTACCACCGACACATTCAACGCATAATGACGGCGTCGGTAGTCAGAAGACCAAGGATATTTTCATTATATGTCTATTGTAAAGTGGTCGACTGTTTATTATAACGTTGGTTACTATTATCTGTAGTGGATGGGACTTAAATACTATCATAATACCGTTTACAGCTCTTCAAATGAAAACTTTGAAAGTGTAAAGATGGCCGATGGTTATAGTGGGTATGACTTTGTGATATTCATTGTTAAGGGGTGGAGTGAGTGGGTGAGTAATTAGATAAACGCTTCCGACCACTAGCAGCGGTTTCGAATCCCAATGGGGCGGTCTAGTGGTAGAAGAAATATTGATAATATATGGTTACTTATTTGAGATTTCGAGCTCTGGTGTTATTAACCCGGCTATGTTTAGAATAGGAGAGGTGGTGTGCTGGTTGCGGAGTATGTTTAGGTGGTACCCCAGACACTGTGGAAGTGACGGGTTCGAATCTCGGTACTTTGTCGTTGGTAAAATTGCCAGTCACCAACATGTGGGTCTCTAGTTGATCATAAGGGTTAGGGTCGCTTTGGCCGGCCTTGTCGCCGTAGCCACAAGTCCCCACCGGTGATGAAAAACACAGGCACCAGATTTCACCATTGTACCTACGAGTTACAAAATATAACCTAACTTAAAAATCAAAATATGATATACCCAATACCATAACAGGTGTTACAAAAAATCGATACGCATCTTCATAACGGCTAATCCATGGGATTATCATCCTCGTAATGACCAAGTCGGGTTATTGATATTTCTGATATTTCCGCCATTGCAAATAGTTCGCGATATTAATAAAGGTTCATAACAAGGTTGGAAGAGGATTAAGAGATTAACACCTATTGTCGGGACATCCAATAAAAATCAATAACACTACCCTCGATTTTTCTCATTATTGCCGATTGGGGATCATGGGCTAGGTGTATGTGTCCTTATTTAGTTAAAACAGGTGGTATGAGTAGGAGATATCACAAAAAGTATCAGCATGTACCACTCTGATCTTAAATATCAGTAGTTCGTTATTCTTGTGACATTGAAAACGCTCGTGGTGTGAAGACGGATGGTGTACTATGTTATTGGGCGGTGTACATAGATTGACCAGTATGTGAAGTTTATACAGGTTACCCCTGTCAGCGCATCGTAGCTGTGTTGTGAATTGTCGCCTATTACATCCAGGTATAAAAAATAACCAAAAAATATTTCACATCAACTCAGACATGCCTCTATATAGCTGCACTGTGAACATGGCTAGGGTCTACTGTAGGATAGTATCGTGTATCTGTGTATACGGGTTTACCACTGCTTATAGATGTGTGCAGTATTATTGGAAAGCGGCTGTTATGTATACATTATCAAAGTATGTTGCCTTACAGAGCTGGTATAGTATCTATGTGTCTGCTACGTTGTATGTTTTATTCTGTTGCCCTGTAGTATTTTGAGGGAATTTCATGCGGCTGTCTAGTGAATTTTTTAAAAACGATGTCTCACTATCCACAATGCCACTGGCATTAGAGGCATTTCAACTTGTCTGCTCACTGACCTCGCTTCACAGTCATACAAAAGTTCAGGTTCTATGTAGCACTTAAACACTCTTTTTATTTCTCATTACAGTTGACAACTTTATATTAGTCAGTATGTTTTCCAACTTGCAAAAGGCAACCTTCATCACACCGATTCTTGTTCTAATGTTTTAAAGCCACCTTCCATCAGACATTGTTGTCTTTCTTTGTATGCTCACGGCTACTGTTTCCCCATTTCAAGCTCCATGTCTCTACTCGTATGTATTAGTGTGGTAGAAGTAAACCAACATCTCACAAGATAGACATATATTACCACAATGTATATGGATCGGTGGGAAACGGCTACAGCCGGGCAAAGAGGGCGTTGCATCCTGTCACAGGCGTATGGGTACAGCCGAGACATGTCGTTAAGGGGGATACCACAGAAAAAGAAACGGTGTTCTGTTGGCAATCGAACCAGGGGACCTAATTCGTGATGACCACCATGTACGGGAGTGATTCTGCCCCCTCGTCAACAGGGCGTCGGAAGTGTAAAATGGTCTCCCTTCTCTAGCGTTTCTATATCCGAGGCGTCCTAAGGTCAACAAGTAACAGCAAAGAACACGAAACTACTACTACCAAGGCCTCTATATACCACAAGGCAGTTTCGAATATAGTATACACAACTATAATCAAGTCATCACAGTATTCAACTAACCCTTTCTCATAGACATAGAGGAGAGATGTGAGCACCGAGGCCAGTTGGGGGAGGTGTACTTTTTACTTAACATCTATCAGGCCATACACCGACGAGTGTTTAGCTATATTTATCATATAATATTACCCTTGAACACAACAAGCTTCCCCGGATCAGTCTTAGGCTTCTCATATAACATGACATATCACGTACCCGCTGTTCTGACCAGCAAAGTTATCGCTTCTCAGAGCAGACATTTACACTTTCATTAATTCTTCTGCCTGGCCAAAGGGGGTCTTTGCATCTTTCCGCAGAAACCTAGTTCCAATGCTAATATATGTTTTTCAATGTGTCGGCTCATTACCACATTTCACATCCTGACAAAAGTACAGGTTCTATGTACCACTCCAACAGTCAAATAAGAAAAAAAAAATGTTAGCCAAATTATTAAAATGTTGGCCAAATATAGAAATATATCGACCAGACGTATAAAGTATAGTAAAATATGTTAGCCAAACTTATAAAACTCGGGGTCAAAATAAGAAATATCTCAACCAAGCGTATAAGAAATAGGAAAAAGGCTAGTCAAACTAATGAAAAAATGTTGGCCAAATACAGAAATATCTCGACCAACTTATAAAATGTAGGAAAAATTGTTAACAAAACTGACAAAACTGTTAGCCAAAATAAGAAACGTCTCGGCCAACTTATAAAATGTAGGGAAAATTGTTAGCTAAACTGACAAAACAGTTGGTCAAAATAAGAAACGGCTCGACTAACATTGTAAAAAGTAGGAAAAATTGTAACCAAATTAATTTAAAAAGGTGACCAAAATAGGAAATATCTCGACCAAACTTATGAAAAGTAGGAAAATTGTTCGTCAAATGTGACAAATATTGGGCAAGTAGGAAATCATGTTAGCCAAATAGGAAAAATATCGATCAAACTTATAGATGTCTCGTCCAAACTTATAAAATGTATGAACATTTGTTAGCCAAAGGTGAAAAATATTGACCAAGTAAAGAAATATCTCATCCGAATTTATAACAAGTAAGAAAACATGCTAGTAAAATCAAGAAATATGTCGACTGAAGTTATACAATAGGCGAACGATGGACAAACTTATAAATATGTCGACCTTTATAAGAAAATGTATTACCCAAATTAGGAAAAAATATTGACCAAGTTTTCAAATACCTCGACCAAACTTACAAAAAGTAGGAAAATATGTCGACTAAAGTAGGAACATTTGTTAGCCAAAGATGAAAAATATTGGTCAAGTAAAGAAATATCGCATCCAAACTTTTAAAATGTAGGAAACTTTATTAACCAAATGTGAAAAATATTGTCCAAGTAAAGACATGTTTCAACTAATCTTATAAATATGTCGTCCAAACTTATAAACATTAGGAAAATGTGTTAACCAAATGGGAAAAATATTGGCCAAGTGGAGAAATATCTCAACCATACTTATGAAAGGAGGAAAATGTGTTAACCTAATGAGAAAAAATATCGCCCAAGTGAAGAAAAAAGTTACACAAAACTTATAAAACTTAGGAAAATGTGTTAACCTAATGAAAAAAATATCACCCAAGTGAAGAAAAAAGTTACAGAAAACTTATAAAACTTAGGAAAATGTGTTAACCTAATGAGAAAAATATCGACCAATTGAAGAAAAAAGTTACACAAAACTTATAAAACTTAGGAAAATTTGTTAACCAAATGGGAAAAATATTGGTCAAGTGGAGAAATATCTCAACCATACTTATGAAAAGGAGGAAAATGTGTTAACCTATTGAGAAAATATCGCCCAAGTGAAGAAAAAAGTTACACAAAACTTATAAAACTTAGGAAAATGTGTTAACCTAATGAAAAAATATCGCCCAATTGAAGAAAAAAAGTTACACAAAACTTATAAAACTTAGGAAAATGTGTTAACCTAATGAGAAAAATATTGACCAAGTAAAGAAAACCGTACACCAAACTTCTGAAAAGTAAGAAAAATTTGTTAACCAAAAGGGAAAAATATATGGGCTAAACTGAAATATGTTTACCGAAGTAAGAAAATGTGTTAACCAAATGGGGAAAAATGTTGGTCAAAACATGAAACATCTCGACCAAACTTATAAATATCTCGTGTAAACTTATAAAAATGTAGGAACAAATATTGCTTCTGTAGTTATGTCAAACGTGTCTTGAACTTTTAGCTGAACAGACATTTCACAAGACATAATCATCAACGTCAACACTTTCCCTCTTTTACATTACCGAAAGCTTCAGCTTATCAGTCCAGAGTATCCACTAAAGAAGCACGTATGCATACTAATCACCCAGCTCTTCACACTCTTGGTTTTTTTCTTCTTTTCTAACACAAAGTGTCGCTGTATTTCATAGATAGCTTCACAACTTTTCTATGTAGCACCACTAACAACTCCAAACCTTCGTTGCACATGAGCTCTAATGAAACATTCATAACAACATTTATGGCAATGCAATCTGTGGCTCCATCTGGGATAGTTTCAATATCATCTGAGTATTCGTCAGCAAAGATCCACTTCCCAGGGCTGACATCTTCAACTTTCTATACCACAATGTCTGCTACACTAACCTTCCATTGGTCCATCTTTCAATAATACAAAGAGTGTTCTCGAAGTCTAGCTAACATAACATTGCTTACTTTGTCCACCTCTATCACAATTTGTCATTTCACAGCTGCAATAGCGGCAAGTCTGCAACCAACCAACAGTGTCTGTTATGAAGTCGACCTTTCTTAAAGCCACCTCTGCCTTACTGAACCCTTGAATACCCTCTACCACATCGTCTAACCAACTTTCAACATTTCATACCAAATAACATTAACATTCTCTTTGATTACAGAACAACTGCTTTTCTGCTGACTAAGCAGATTTTCCAACCCCGTGGAGATAAATCATATGCCCCCTAACCTACTAGGCGCTATTCTAGACAACGAATATGGTCATCGACCAGCATCCCTAGGCAGAACTTGAAAAAATTACAGAGCTTGGGTTATTGAGACGAATGAGTTGCATTCCTTTGACTACCAGAAAGACATCAAACACAACAAACTCTTTCTTACTAACCCTAACCCTAAGTATACATCAACTAACCCTAACCCTAAACCTAAGTATACATCAACTAACCCTAACCCTAACTATACAACAAACTCTTTCTTAAGAGACATAGATACAAACCAGTGTTAGAAATGAAAAAGTTAAATTTATGTGATTACATTTTAATTAAAATTTAAAACTAATAAATCGCACTTTTATTGCGCGCTTCACTTAATATACAGATATAGGGTAAGTATAGGTATAAGTTAGGTATAGGACATATATCAAACTTACATCTTGCGCAATAAAAGTGCGATTTATTAGTTTTAAATTTTAATTAAAATGTAATCACATAAATTTAACTTTTTCATTTCTAACACTGGTTTGTATCTATGTCTCTTAAGAAAGAGTTTGTTGTATAGTTAGGGTTAGGGTTAGTTGATGTATACTTAGGTTTAGGGTTAGGGTTAGTTGATGTATACTTAGGGTTAGGGTTAGTAAGAAAGAGTTTGTTGTGTTTGATGTCTTTCTGGTAGTCAAAGGAATGCAACTCATTCGTCTCAATAACCCAAGCTCTGTAATTTTTTCAAGTTCTGCCTAGGGATGCTGGTCGATGACCATATTCGTTGTCTAGAATAGCGCCTAGTAGGTTAGGGGGCATATGATTTATCTCCACGGGGTTGGAAAATCTGCTTAGTCAGCAGAAAAGCAGTTGTTCTGTAATCAAAGAGAATGTTAATGTTATTTGGTATGAAATGTTGAAAGTTGGTTAGACGATGTGGTAGAGGGTATTCAAGGGTTCAGTAAGGCAGAGGTGGCTTTAAGAAAGGTCGACTTCATAACAGACACTGTTGGTTGGTTGCAGACTTGCCGCTATTGCAGCTGTGAAATGACAAATTGTGATAGAGGTGGACAAAGTAAGCAATGTTATGTTAGCTAGACTTCGAGAACACTCTTTGTATTATTGAAAGATGGACCAATGGAAGGTTAGTGTAGCAGACATTGTGGTATAGAAAGTTGAAGATGTCAGCCCTGGGAAGTGGATCTTTGCTGACGAATACTCAGATGATATTGAAACTATCCCAGATGGAGCCACAGATTGCATTGCCATAAATGTTGTTATGAATGTTTCATTAGAGCTCATGTGCAACGAAGGTTTGGAGTTGTTAGTGGTGCTACATAGAAAAGTTGTGAAGCTATCTATGAAATACAGCGACACTTTGTGTTAGAAAAGAAGAAAAAAACCAAGAGTGTGAAGAGCTGGGTGATTAGTATGCATACGTGCTTCTTTAGTGGATACTCTGGACTGATAAGCTGAAGCTTTCGGTAATGTAAAAGAGGGAAAGTGTTGACGTTGATGATTATGTCTTGTGAAATGTCTGTTCAGCTAAAAGTTCAAGACACGTTTGACATAACTACAGAAGCAATATTTGTTCCTACATTTTTATAAGTTTACACGAGATATTTATAAGTTTGGTCGAGATGTTTCATGTTTTGACCAACATTTTTCCCCATTTGGTTAACACATTTTCTTACTTCGGTAAACATATTTCAGTTTAGCCCATATATTTTTCCCTTTTGGTTAACAAATTTTTCTTACTTTTCAGAAGTTTGGTGTACGGTTTTCTTTACTTGGTCAATATTTTTCTCATTAGGTTAACACATTTTCCTAAGTTTTATAAGTTTTGTGTAACTTTTTTTCTTCAATTGGGCGATATTTTTTCATTAGGTTAACACATTTTCCTAAGTTTTATAAGTTTTGTGTAACTTTTTTCTTCACTTGGGCGATATTTTCTCATTAGGTTAACACATTTTCCTCCTTTTCATAAGTATGGTTGAGATATTTCTCCACTTGGCCAATATTTTTCCCATTTGGTTAACAAATTTTCTTACTTTTCAGAAGTTTGGTGTATGTTTTTCTTTACTTGTTCACTATTTTTCTCATTAGGTTAACACATTTTCCTAAGTTTTATAAGTTTTGTGTAATATTTTTCTTCATTTGGGCGATATTTTCTCAATAGGTTAACACATTTTCCTCCTTTTCATAAGTATGGTTGAGATATTTCTCCACTTGACCAATATTTTTCCCATTTGGTTAACAAATTTTCCTAAGTTTTATAAGTTTTGTGTAACTTTTTTCTTCAATTGGTCGATATTTTTCTCATTAGGTTAACACATTTTCCTAAGTTTTATAAGTTTTCTGTAACTTTTTTCTTCACTTGGGTGATATTTTTTTTCATTAGGTTAACACATTTTCCTAAGTTTTATAAGTTTTGTGTAACTTTTTTCTTCACTTGGGCGATATTTTTTCTCATTAGGTTAACACATTTTCCTCCTTTCATAAGTATGGTTGAGATATTTCTCCACTTGGCCAATATTTTTCCCATTTGGTTAACACATTTTCCTAATGTTTATAAGTTTGGACGACATATTTATAAGATTAGTTGAAACATGTCTTTACTTGGACAATATTTTTCACATTTGGTTAATAAAGTTTCCTACATTTTAAAAGTTTGGATGCGATATTTCTTTACTTGACCAATATTTTTCATCTTTGGCTAACAAATGTTCCTACTTTAGTCGACATATTTTCCTACTTTTTGTAAGTTTGGTCGAGGTATTTGAAAACTTGGTCAATATTTTTTCCTAATTTGGGTAATACATTTTCTTATAAAGGTCGACATATTTATAAGTTTGTCCATCGTTCGCCTATTGTATAACTTCAGTCGACATATTTCTTGATTTTACTAGCATGTTTTCTTACTTGTTATAAATTCGGATGAGATATTTCTTTACTTGGTCAATATTTTTCACCTTTGGCTAACAAATGTTCATACATTTTATAAGTTTGGACGAGACATCTATAAGTTTGATCGATATTTTTCCTATTTGGCTAACATGATTTCCTACTTGCCCAATATTTGTCACATTTGACGAACAATTTTCCTACTTTTCATAAGTTTGGTCGAGATATTTCCTATTTTGGTCACCTTTTTAAATTAATTTGGTTACAATTTTTCCTACTTTTTACAATGTTAGTCGAGCCGTTTCTTATTTTGACCAACTGTTTTGTCAGTTTAGCTAACAATTTTCCCTACATTTTATAAGTTGGCCGAGACGTTTCTTATTTTGGCTAACAGTTTTGTCAGTTTTGTTAACAATTTTTCCTACATTTTATAAGTTGGTCGAGATATTTCTGTATTTGGCCAACATTTTTTCATTAGTTTGACTAGCCTTTTTCCTATTTCTTATACGCTTGGTTGAGATATTTCTTATTTTGACCCCGAGTTTTATAAGTTTGGCTAACATATTTTACTATACTTTATACGTCTGGTCGATATATTTCTATATTTGGCCAACATTTTAATAATTTGGCTAACATTTTTTTTTCTTATTTGACTGTTGGAGTGGTACATAGAACCTGTACTTTTGTCAGGATGTGAAATGTGGTAATGAGCCGACACATTGAAAAACATATATTAGCATTGGAACTAGGTTTCTGCGGAAAGATGCAAAGACCCCCTTTGGCCAGGCAGAAGAATTAATGAAAGTGTAAATGTCTGCTCTGAGAAGCGATAACTTTGCTGGTCAGAACAGCGGGTACGTGATATGTCATGTTATATGAGAAGCCTAAGACTGATCCGGGGAAGCTTGTTGTGTTCAAGGGTAATATTATATGATAAATATAGCTAAACACTCGTCGGTGTATGGCCTGATAGATGTTAAGTAAAAAGTACACCTCCCCCAACTGGCCTCGGTGCTCACATCTCTCCTCTATGTCTATGAGAAAGGGTTAGTTGAATACTGTGATGACTTGATTATAGTTGTGTATACTATATTCGAAACTGCCTTGTGGTATATAGAGGCCTTGGTAGTAGTAGTTTCGTGTTCTTTGCTGTTACTTGTTGACCTTAGGACGCCTCGGATATAGAAACGCTAGAGAAGGGAGACCATTTTACACTTCCGACGCCCTGTTGACGAGGGGGCAGAATCACTCCCGTACATGGTGGTCATCACGAATTAGGTCCCCTGGTTCGATTGCCAACAGAACACCGTTTCTTTTTCTGTGGTATCCCCCTTAACGACATGTCTCGGCTGTACCCATACGCCTGTGACAGGATGCAACGCCCTCTTTGCCCGGCTGTAGCCGTTTCCCACCGATCCATATACAGTGTGGTAATATATGTCTATCTTGTGAGATGTTGGTTTACTTCTACCACACTAATACATACGAGTAGAGACATGGAGCTTGAAATGGGGAAACAGTAGCCGTGAGCATACAAAGAAAGACAACAATGTCTGATGGAAGGTGGCTTTAAAACATTAGAACAAGAATCGGTGTGATGAAGGTTGCCTTTTGCAAGTTGGAAAACATACTGACTAATATAAAGTTGTCAACTGTAATGAGAAATAAAAAGAGTGTTTAAGTGCTACATAGAACCTGAACTTTTGTATGACTGTGAAGCGAGGTCAGTGAGCAGACAAGTTGAAATGCCTCTAATGCCAGTGGCATTGTGGATAGTGAGACATCGTTTTTAAAAAATTCACTAGACAGCCGCATGAAATTCCCTCAAAATACTACAGGGCAACAGAATAAAACATACAACGTAGCAGACACATAGATACTATACCAGCTCTGTAAGGCAACATACTTTGATAATGTATACATAACAGCCGCTTTCCAATAATACTGCACACATCTATAAGCAGTGGTAAACCCGTATACACAGATACACGATACTATCCTACAGTAGACCCTAGCCATGTTCACAGTGCAGCTATATAGAGGCATGTCTGAGTTGATGTGAAATATTTTTTGGTTATTTTTTATACCTGGATGTAATAGGCGACAATTCACAACACAGCTACGATGCGCTGACAGGGGTAACCTGTATAAACTTCACATACTGGTCAATCTATGTACACCGCCCAATAACATAGTACACCATCCGTCTTCACACCACGAGCGTTTTCAATGTCACAAGAATAACGAACTACTGATATTTAAGATCAGAGTGGTACATGCTGATACTTTTTGTGATATCTCCTACTCATACCACCTGTTTTAACTAAATAAGGACACATACACCTAGCCCATGATCCCCAATCGGCAATAATGAGAAAAATCGAGGGTAGTGTTATTGATTTTTATTGGATGTCCCGACAATAGGTGTTAATCTCTTAATCCTCTTCCAACCTTGTTATGAACCTTTATTAATATCGCGAACTATTTGCAATGGCGGAAATATCAGAAATATCAATAACCCGACTTGGTCATTACGAGGATGATAATCCCATGGATTAGCCGTTATGAAGATGCGTATCGATTTTTTGTAACACCTGTTATGGTATTGGGTATATCATATTTTGATTTTTAAGTTAGGTTATATTTTGTAACTCGTAGGTACAATGGTGAAATCTGGTGCCTGTGTTTTTCATCACCGGTGGGGACTTGTGGCTACGGCGACAAGGCCGGCCAAAGCGACCCTAACCCTTATGATCAACTAGAGACCCACATGTTGGTGACTGGCAATTTTACCAACGACAAAGTACCGAGATTCGAACCCGTCACTTCCACAGTGTCTGGGGTACCACCTAAACATACTCCGCAACCAGCACACCACCTCTCCTATTCTAAACATAGCCGGGTTAATAACACCAGAGCTCGAAATCTCAAATAAGTAACCATATATTATCAATATTTCTTCTACCACTAGACCGCCCCATTGGGATTCGAAACCGCTGCTAGTGGTCGGAAGCGTTTATCTAATTACTCACCCACTCACTCCACCCCTTAACAATGAATATCACAAAGTCATACCCACTATAACCATCGGCCATCTTTACACTTTCAAAGTTTTCATTTGAAGAGCTGTAAACGGTATTATGATAGTATTTAAGTCCCATCCACTACAGATAATAGTAACCAACGTTATAATAAACAGTCGACCACTTTACAATAGACATATAATGAAAATATCCTTGGTCTTCTGACTACCGACGCCGTCATTATGCGTTGAATGTGTCGGTGGTAGACCTCCATGCAAATATTTACCCACTTCTCCACTCGATCACCCTGGCTCTTACCAAGGAACGGGCGTAATTATCTAACCACTCCATCCCTCTCCCACCTCTTAACAAGGATCAGAGGCAGTTATCTAGCTATTTCTACACTCACCAACCCCTTGACAACGACCTGGAGCCTTTATCTAGCAACTCCTCTGTCTCTTAGCAAGGAACCGACGCATTTACTTAGCCACTTCGCCAAACGCCCACCCCTTTAATATGTTCAGAAGCACTTCTCTAGCTAATGCTCCCCTCATCTACTCCGTAACAACGAATAACACTAAGCCACGCCCCCTTACAACCGTTACTACAGGCCATCTTTACTGTTTTAAGGTTTTCATTTGAATAGGTGTAATCTACATGATAGTGTATAGGCCAATACGACACACTACAGCTCATATACACGCCATATTTACCTTTTTACTTATTACAATTTTTCATATGACACCCAGTGCGCCTCGAGGGTTCGATCCACCTAGCCCCAGCACCCATACTCGTCACTGACCGGCCGTGTGGGCACTCAGAAATGACTGGCCATGTGGTTACTACAAGACACTGTGTTACTGGGTTCAAACGGCACCCACGCGACGGCCCGTGCTCGCTCCTGCGACCGCCGCCGCGCGCCTCTGATTCTCTTTTATTTTTTATTTTATTTTTAAAAAATTAGTTAAAATATTATACACACACAGTTATCTGCCCTTAGAAACATGTCTTTTCTTAGATGTATCACCCCTTACATATGACCTAAGTACCTACCCTACCCAAACCGCCCTGGTCCCAAGCTGGATTGGGGACAATCCAGCGAGGTCAATCCAGAAATTATAATTAGGAGCACACAGAAACCCTAACCCCTAAACCCTAACCCTAACCCCTAACCCTAACCCCTAACCCTAACCCTAACCCTAACCCTAACCCCTAACCCCTAAGCCCTAACCCCTAACCCCTAACCCTAACCCCTAACCCTAATCCATCTGGATTGGGGTCAATCCAGCACCACAATCCAGAAAATCTAATCAGTTAGGACGTAACATACTACTCACGGGGCTTAAGAGTTCAAACTTACATGGGGCCTAAGCGTTCAAACTTACACGGGGCTTAAGAGTTCAAACTTACATGGGGCTTAAGCGTTCAAACTTACACGGGGCTTAAGAGTTCAAACTTACATGGGGCTTAAGCGTTCAAAATTACACGGGACTTAAGCGTTCGAGCTTACATGCCGCTTAAGAGTGAACACTTGCATGGGGATTAAGACTGACAACTTGCATAGAGTTTAAGCGTTCAAACTTACATGGGGATTAAGAGTTACTCACAGTCTTCCAGAAGATTCACCAGCCAACAACTCTTAAAAGTCCTTAAAATATTTCAGTTATAAAATCTTCGTCACCGTCCAGTGTCTTGCCGGCTGGCGTGGATGATCGTGCCTCCCCACAAATTTCGATCGCCGACGACAGGATGATTTAGTTCGTGTGTTGACTCCCTTCCGTGCCACGACACAAGGCTGTCTAGAATCTTCTCACGCTGTCTTCCTCCATCTCTCTTTTCGCAAATCTTTCCGGTTGTCACAACATGCTCAAGTTCTTGTTTTCTCATATGGCCAAAAAAAAAAAAAAAGCCATGACTGCTTCTTTCTGATGTTTGTGGTGAGTTGCCTTTGTGACTCTACAAAATAGTTTAGTTTAGTCGACGGATCGACATCACGGTACACGGGTGTCTCCATTCTCCGTTCTACTCCTAACTCAGCCGGAGTCCGGAGAAACTCAGCTCAGTGCACGAACTCCGTAGCACCGGCGAGGATCCTGAAATACTTTAGGTAGATGTTTAACTCAAAATTTTGCCCGGGCAGCGCCGTTAGGCGACTCTTCTTCGATTCCCAACTGCCAAGGGATGTTTTACGTGCGCAACAATACACACGGGCGTCCGATCTCACTACCCAGAGACCAGGGGAAATTTTATTACTAGAAGTCCACTGAAAAAATTCCGGCCCTCACCAGGGCTTGAACCCGGGACCTCCAGCACTCGAGGCGGACACCATACCTCGAGACCACTCAGGTCCCTCCCCCCCCCCCCTCTTAAGACTCTACAAAAAGATAGTGTTAAATTACTGTGTGTGTAAAACAACATTGCACGGTCTTTGCAAGGTGTGCCATAAACCAGCCCCTAAATGACTGATGTACAAGGCAATGTTACGTTCAGTAGTTTGCCATTGCCGTCTGAACGAGAAGTCAACATATAAGTGCAACTGAACGAACTGACTTCTCCGTCACGTCACAAGATACAGTGTAAGCGTGTTAATCGTCTCCGCCATTCCGACCTTTATTGCATGCATAAACGGGCAACTATTTTGGCTTGTTAGCTGCACATCCTTTACAGGACGTCGCAGTCAACACCAGCATATTTTGCTATTGTGATCTATTGGCAAGTTTACGTTCAGTAGTTTGCCATTGCTTTTTGAACGACCGGCACCCATACTATTTCGTAAAATTAAAAAAAAAACCAACGCAAGGCGGTCGGCTTCCAAATCGCCCGCTGCTGTGTTTCGAACGCGGTATTCGGGATTATGAACTGCGTCCGTAATTCTTTCACCATGAAACCGGCATTGTGGACTGTATCTAGTCCAATACACAGGTGAAATTAGTCTCGTAGCAAATAGTCCAATATACAGGTGAAATTAGTCTCATAGCAAATAGTCCAATATACAGGTGAAATTAGTCTCATGGCAAACACGCGATAGTGTGAAGGGTAGGCTGTCACATATTCTGGGTACAATAGGTGGGCTTGCTAGCTTCCTTCCTCGCAGGCTTTCCCTCTTTAAAAATTCCCAGACATTTCTGAAACGGAGAGCAGCACTGATCGCAAAGGAAAAAAAATACCACTGAGATTTGAACCCGGGCCAATTTGTTGGTAAGCAAGCTCTTCGTGTAGTGAATGGCTATGCCTATAACTGCAACAGTCTCTCACGTAACTCTTCTTACAACCACCCATATTTTATGTTAGATCTCATTAGATTTTAGTGTAATTGTTCCACCGACTGTGATAACAAGAAAGTCGGATTGTCCAAGTTTTGTTGCATTCTTACGTGTCTTTATAGATGCAATCTCAATTGCTGTCTATTGTTAAATTGTGCTCGTTATTATTATTACAGTTATGTTTATTATGTTGGGTGAACTTGCAAGAGGGCACAAAAACCATGAGCGCCCATTTTGTGCTCAACTGAATCAAGCCCGCAGACGTTCCTGCCTGTTACTGTTCTGTTATATTACAGATTCCAGCGGTTCAATGCGTGCTATTTCCTGGATTGATATGTTCGTATGTGCACGTTTCTTATGAAACGATGAAAACAAGGACGGATCGACACCTCCGATATTCTCTTTTTGTTTTCGGTGAATCAGAAATGTCTGCTCAGAAACGGAAATCTGTAATGGGTTTACAACTCAACACCCAGAGAGGATACAATAACATTGCCCCCGAGACAATTTGAGAATTATAAAAATGCAATTTCATTCCAGCCAGACAATATTGAGTGGGTGAACATTTGCGGGCATCATCAGGTCCCTTCTCCTTGCCCCACAATTGTGTAAGCAACAGTGAAGAAAACTGTTTCAAATGATTTCTAAGTGTAGAAACAGTTAGATACAAACACATTTCACGAGATGTTCTCGTGCATCATTTGTTTCGTATGTTTGTGTACTTGTAACACAGAACTCACGTGAAATAGCGTAAGCAACTGGCGGTTTCAGGTCGTCTTTATTCATTGCGTTCTTTTTTTTTTATCGTTTTCTCCATTCCCTTCTTTCTGTTTCTACAAGAATGTGTTTGTTTCGGTCCGTATACAAAGAAGTCGGATATGTATTGTGGTGTTGGCCGTGAGAGTTAAGGTCAGGACCCACGATTGTCATCCTCCATTTGAATGAACTTGGGGAAACTCTTTAATATTCAACAACCTTAGCTTTGGGGCCAACTCAGCGTTGTAAAAAGAGCGCAGAGATTCCTTTTAGAAGTTAGCCAACAGATCGTCCCTATTGCACATGGAAATATTAGTCCATAAGGGTTAAGAAGAACCCCGCAGTATCTCCCTCAGCGTATCGACACCAGCTCTGTCCTGGCTGGTTATTCTTCTTTCCCGCCTTGTGCTCTAGTCTAGCTTGACCTTGTTTGACTTATGCACAGGGTGTATTTTTAATGACTGTGCAGTATTGAAAATCATGCCAGTCCAAGTTTTGTATTTACCTATTATGTTGCATGAACTTTACAGAGGGTGAATACAAAACTTGGACCGGCAATATTTTCAAACACTGCACAGTCATTAAAAATACACCCTATACTTGCAGTCTGGTCAAAGTTGCAAATTTACATCCGTCCCCTGAGTCATTTTCTCTCCCTGTCTCCCCGAGGGAGTTCAGGGTATCAACCTTCGGAAAAAGCGGTTGCGGCGGTCTGTGTGCTATCTCCCTAACTGTTCATACTTACACATTAAAGATGTTTGCATATCCTTTACAGGACATCGCTGTCAACATCAGCATCTTTCAAATGATTGTTGATTTCTTGGCAAGATTACGCTCAGTAGTTTGTACAGACATTAGAGAAGTCTAATTTCTCGTTTATGTGTATAGGTAGCTTGTGACAGAGTGCAAATCAGGAGCCCAGTGTTTCCAAAGTGTTCGCCAGTACTACGGATTTTAAAACATCTGTGCTGAGACTTTCTAGAGTTTCTGCCTCTTAGAAGAGAGTGTGGCAAGGAAGAAAGATGGTCATAACAGTCATGCATTCGTACCAAGGCGCCCCGCCCCGATACTTTTGTTTATGCAGCCAAGGAACTCCGCGCCTTTCAAAATGACAGTAAATATGTAGTTTTCAATTTTCTTTTATTTAACATTAATTAAGGTGTTTATGTAAACAAAACATAACGCCCTTTTTGTTTTGTAACAACAAGATAATAAATATCGTAGCCTGGCGTATTTACTACTAGATCTGATGTCATTGTCTAGTAGTTTGTAAGATGCCGAAGTACTATTTATTGTACAATAACGTCATCCAGTCACCGAACATATAAATGCTGTATCTAGTACAATTCAGTTAAGATTATCATCACTGCACTCCGGACACACCTCACAGGTGATTCAATCTCATCCATAATAAATCCACCAGGGTACAGAAACTACCTTGGATGCTTGTTGTGCTGCTCTGTTCTGTCTTTGTGTTGCTGCTATGGGTCTGTGATGTGATTGCGTCATCACATGTTGTAAGCCTGAGAGTCAATAGGATTAGGTGGCCAGTCTGTTCTCGCCGTATCTAATTCACGTTCATCTCGTTATTACAGCATGTTGGATTCAAATCTGCATCAGTTAAGCAGCAACCGCCTTAAAGTACATCGCAACTCATTTTCACTTTTGATTAGTGGACGATTTGTGAGGAAAATGAAGAAGAAAAAACAAACAAACATGGTTGTTATAAAAACCCAAAGAGGCAATCGTCCAAGAAATAGATGAACATCGTAAATTGATTAGATACATGATCTTCAAAGCTCACCATCATGACACCTGATAATGATGATAATGAGTGTATACACAAGCCCAAAGACACGGGTTAATTAGAACCGATTATGTACAGAACAGCGCGATTCATATAAGCGAGGTTAAATATAAACAAAAAATAATGCATTTTAAAGCAATGCTGCAGTACCCAGTTGCTAAGCTGCAATTTGTTCTTTTCTGCTAGAAGGTGACCCTAGCAGCAATCATTGAAGCAATGTTGACACTTACATTCGAGCTCATTTCCCTATTCATCGGCGAATGGTATTCTCTATGCTGGCGGAAAATACATCGCTCCTAATAAATACTTATGGATTGATTTTTGTCTGTTTTCGCGCATACGACAAACACTAGTGCCAGAAAGTCGGAACAGAGCCAGAGACACTCGGGCGTATGGCTTGGTTGAACATCAGTCGCAACGATCATCTTGTGCGCAGACTACATAATGGCTACCCGGAAAACACTGCCCTAACCTGACATTTCCACGCATTAGCAGACAAAACGGACAATAAGCCGAAGATGAAGACGTTGCTTTGATGGTCTTATGGGTTTCCCACAGTTGTCATGTTACACTTAATCTGTTGAGGTTGTTGTTTTTATCGATGCAGCAGTCTTGGCTTTGCTTGTTGGCTCAATCTCATAGGCGATACACTCCGATTGTTCATCGGCTGTTGTGTTGTTCTACATACGTATAAAGTGTTCATGTCAGTAGGTTTAGGCGGAGTAACAATGTCCTGACATCTGTAAGAGCTGAACACTAAAGAGGTACAATTCGCAAGGATATGTACAAAGCTAACGCCCTAAAGTGATTTGTGGTTGGAGTCACTTCAGCTACTTGTTGGGTGATATATATTGTGTTTCTGGCTTGAAAATTGTATTGGTGGTCCTTTCTTGTCACGTGGTTCATGTTATGGGTTACCACGTCTGATGAGTTACTTAATACAGTTGTTTACAAGTACATGAGCGCCGACGGAGGAGGGGTCGATCCCTGCTATTGCTTTTCCCTAGGCGAGGGAAAGCCTGGCCATCTATTACCCCGTACACGCAGTTCTAAAATATGCGATGGTCCCAGCGCTTCATATCCCCACAGGAGGTTCCCGCCACGGGGCTGGATAAAACAACACTCGACCTACACTTACGAATGTATTGCTGCATTTAGTAGGCATTAACAAAGATGCGATACACAAGTTCACGCATTTGAGAGCAGGAGATTGTTTATAATTTGGGAAGTTTCTTTAAAAGGAAACAGATCACAGGCCGGATGCAAATATCTGATGGAATTGATTGTTCAAGCCGTGCATTATGTGAAAATGATTGCAAGGAATTTTGCTGAAATATTCAGACGATGTGTATATGCAGATCTACAGGACTTGTGCTTCACTTTGGTGCAAAGCTTAGTTTCCAACAGACAACCAAAGTAAGTTCAAGCGACAATTTATTTCAAGATGTTTTCCCCCCAGTGTGTTTAGACAATCAGGTTTTCATTGGTTAGTTATAAGGAGCACCGAGACAACATGGAGAATGAAGAACCATGCACAACAGATTCCTGTGTTGATATAAAAAGATACATGATATCAAAAACAACAATATCGTATGTAAGTTAACCATTGAAGTATTTACAGTTCTTGTTGGTGGTGTCCTTCTTATTTCCAAATCTCAGCTTCGTCTTCGTTGTCGTCGTCTCGTCGCGGCCGTCTTCTTCTTCCTCTTCTTCTTCCTTCTCCTTTTCTTCCTTCCTTGCTTCCTTCTTTACTTCCTTACTGCCCGCCTTCCTTCTTGCCTGCCTAACTATCTTCCTTTTTCTTCTCCCTCTCCTCCTCCTCTTCTTCTTCCACATCTTCTTTTTCATCTTATTCTGCTGCTGCTGCTGCTGCTGCTGCTACTACTTCTACTGCTGCTGTTGCTGTTTGGTTTGTTAGATATTTTCTTTGTTGTGTTGGAAGCATTTGCTTTGTGCCTCTCGGCCGACAGATTCGACTTATTTCCGGCATTTGTTAACTCCATTAAACTTAGGTCATGTGATACTCATCATCATCATGTGCACAACCAATATGCGTGGGCGACCATGACTCGTCATATCACACGATCACCAATCCTGGATCAGGTCTGTGTTTGTGTCACTATAATGCCATGTTGCTTGTCTTCGCTCTTTTGCCAGCAATTTTGCCAGTTGTCATTAAGGTTTTGTTTAACAAGATTACTCCTCGCCGTAACGCTTCCGAAATCTGGACTGTCTGTGTCAAATGTCACAAATCAATTTATAAATAGACACCAGTACAACTAGTAGTTATGACGACAACATTAAAAATAAAGAAAAACACAGTTTCGATAATAAATCCGAATATGAAGACAATTTACGCACGAAACATCTGTTAGTATGTTTATAAATGAGATTCTTGTTATTCCTACACCGTCAAATGTAAACTCCCAGCACTATTTTACCAGCCATTGCGGCGTATTGGGTAAATGTTGGTATAGACCAAACGACTCTCTACGTGTGAGCTGGTCACTGTCATGCCATCCGCCATGGCTTCCAAGAAATTTCCCATGTCCTTCAGACGTCGGTGTGAATATATCCAGACGTCGGTGTGAATATATCCAGACGTCGGTGTGAATATATCCAGACGCCGGTGTGAATATATCCAGACATTGGTGTGAATATATCCAGACGTCGGTGTGAATATATCCAGACGTCGGTGTGAATATATCCACGGTAAGCAACAGTGGACGTGAGGTTGTTGATAGAGTTTGTCTAGAAATGGAGAGAGTGTAGGCCACCATAATTGTCTCTGTTTCGCATATTTTGGACACTCCTGCAACAAATGTTTAGCTGTAATTTTACAGGTTTCACACTTAGATTCATCATTATCTCCAAATTGTAGTTTATGAAACATGTATCTCAGTCTGTTTTGTCACGATGGGGGAAAAGGGAGGGGGGGGGGGGTTGAAGAGTGTTACTTGTTCTGTTCGGTGGAGTTATATTTTAATTATTTATTTATTTATTTTTTGGTTTATTTTTGATTTGTTTTGCTCTCGCTCTCTTTGAACTCAAGCGTAGTCCATAGACACTACTTCTAGTAGTGCTGGACTGAATTTTGCGTGCGAATTAGCTTTCCCTATTAACAGTGTCCCTTGCCATCAGGCGAACCCTCTCCGACTTCAGAGGTACTTGTAATTAAACGTCCCTAATTAACGACAGCCGGTCTCTCTGGCTGAGGGGTTATAACACTTTCTCCGTAATCCCGTTTGTCACGCAGAGTCTCGTAGCGGGAGCTAGCTGGGAGCGGTTCGTCCCCCTCTGGTGACTTGCGGAACACTGAGCCGGCCGCTCAGAAAGCAATGGCAAACTACTGAGCGTAATCTTGCCAAGAAATCAACAGACAGCTGAAAGATGCTGCTGTTGACAGCGATGTCCTGTAAAGGATATGCGAAAAAAAAAAAAAATTAACGACAGGTCAACATTTTAGTCCAACTGTCCGGTGTAGGAGTTATTCATTCGGCCATGCTGAACTACAGTGGAGTTAGTACTATGCACCATTTTGCTGGTTATAATTGTCAAAAGAGGCTTATAGATGACCCTGTTATTTCCCACGTCAGTAGCTTGGTCATTTGTTTCCTTCGCCTGTACCGTCCACGACTTCTCTCTTGTCAATCTTGTCCACTTGGAATATACACGACTTCTCTCTTGTCAATCTTGTCCACTTGGAATATACACGACTTCTCTCTTGTCAATCTTGTCCACTTGGAATATACATTCCGATGCCGAGGGTTGTTGTCAAGGTCCTGGACGTGACATAACAGAAGACAGAGGACAGACATAAGGACATGGGGAGAGTACGGGGGTAGTAGAACAGTCCAGACGTCAAGACAGTAAGTTAGAGACAGGACTGTACCAGGACAGGTTCACCTTGGACAGAATTATGCAGTACGCCTGGCCTCAACAGGCGAGTGCTGGACAGACGTGACAGCACGACTTTCCACGGACTGCACGAGGACAGGAATAAGAGAGGATGTGCGACTGTGTGGAGAGACAGGATAGACTTATACTTAGACTTTCAGTGCGAATGAATGTGATCACTACGTAATGTGTGTTGGTGTGCATGGCTAGACACGAGTGCGCATAGCTTTGATAACAGCGCAAGAGTATTCTGAGAGCCGGTGCGAGAGCGAGTTTTGGAGTGACATTAAATTAAGTCTGTGATATTTATGATGTTATGATGTTGAGATGAGGATCTTGTAATTAAAACCATGTAGAATATATTCATTGGTTTCATGCCTCATCTGTGCTCGCACCAACTGTCTGTCTGAACCCATTTTATAAACCCTGGATGTTGACAGTTGTAGCGTTAAGTGTTGCAAGCTTGTGCCAGCTTATGTCTCGATCCTTGTTTCCAGACCCATCATGTTCATGTATATTTTAGTTTTGCTGATGATATCAGGCGTGTACAGAGATACTTATCTATTAAAAAACAAAGTGCGTTCACAAATGTTTGCCCTCATGCACTTTCAAATAATAAAAAAAAAGGATTTGTTGCATCATTTTGAAATTTTCCTGATTGGTATTATCAGGCGTATATTCGTTGAATGTTCTCATTCCTTCATTTTGAATACGTCCTAACGTGTCACATTATGAATTTGCAACGGTGATAATACCCCTGTATGACAGCCAGAAAAGCCATTTGATTTATCATCATCATGTGCCATGCAGATTAGCCTGGGAAGTCATGTTTCGCAATCTCACACAATCATCAAAGTCTGGATCAGCTCAGTAATCGATTCTCGACCATGCCATGTGGCCAAGCCATCCTTATATTTACTTCTTGTATTGCCTTCTTCTTGCCGGCTCCCTGGCCGAAGGGTTAGCCGAATACTCTCGTGGTTGACGTGAGTGCACGAGAATTAGAAGCGGTTCGAGTGGCACCAGTGACTTATGAGAGTATGGAGCCGGTCGCTCAGAAAGTCGTGGCGTGCTGATGAGCGTAATCTAGCCTAGGAATCAACATACAGCTGAAAGATGCTGATGTTGACCGCAATATCCTGAAACAGGATGGAAACGCGGAAAAAAATGCTTTCTTCTTGTTCTTTTCCCATTAATCTTGCCAGTTGTCACCAAGTTCTGTAATTTATTTCTTCTTATAATGTGTTAACATTTATTTTGACTGCCTACCATTAATTTCTCTAATCAGAATACAGTTCTCATTTGCTTCTTATAGGACTTGCTCGTTGGATTTTCTGTCTGCCCATGGTATTCATTGAATTTTCCTCAGAAACCACTTCTCCACGACCATTAGATGTTTTCCAGCTCGTCTGCTCATTGTACCACTTGATTACGCAGAAGTAAAAACTGGCAAGTACGCTGGCAATGAGTGAATTGCTTGTCTATCACGATGAAGCCAAGCCAAATCAATGCCCCTTCCACGAGTCCATACAGGCGTGAAGAACTTGATACGAAGCAGTTCACAACAACAACAGCAGAGATCCTCTCATGACGTCTGCCACGAGTTGCTTCAAATCCCTGACATAATAATTTATAGTCCGATCCTAGAGAGTCTTCAGTGGGTTGATGTCGGCTATTAAACCATATTATGACGCAGTGTCTGCTTTTATGTAAAACAAGAGTGCACTCTGGAATGTGTCTACACCTAATGGGAGTTACATTCACGTGAGTTACAAAACTGGTAGCGCAGTGGCTCGTCGCTGGTCTGTCGGTCTGTGGAATGGATTCGAATCCACCTTAGGACAGATTTTAAACATTGACCCGGGCTCCCAGGTGACTCAGTCTAAAACATCTCATCTCATCTCATCTCATCTCATCTCACCTCACCTCTTCTCATCTCATCTCACATTGTACCTCGCGGTGTCGAGGGGAAATATAAACAGCGAAAGAGTGCCCGCTTATGGGCTTCATCTAAAATGTGTACCAGCAAAATGTCATTGGAGGTAAAGGCGGGCGGGGTGGTATTGGCTAGACCATCCACCGGGTGCTGTTTGGTGTATATACCTGTGGGTGTAGCACCATATATGTCACAGCCTCACATTATACGGTAAACCAACATAAGTTAATAGATACTAGCCAAGGGCTACAACTCCCGCCCAAGGGAAAGAAGTAAGAACCTCGAAGGCCAGAGTATTCCAGAGCCTTCTCGAAGGACTGGTCAGTGAGTCCACTGTCCCGTGGACATTGATGTGGCCCGCCTATTGCGGGGTCCACGAGGAACTCGGACAGAGTTACCACCCGTGTCGGATTGCGACACGTGTGAACCGGCAGAGACAGACGGGACATCGAAGAGGCAACAGGGCCTGCCTTAGAGGGACTTAATAGTTCAGACCCATGTGTTTTAGGGTCATAGACATATGCTAGATAGTTTGCTTAGAATGTTTGTTATAACCATGTGTGATGTTAAACCTCTGTGATAAGCAACTTATGAGTGCGGGCTTGTTAACCCACTGCGCCAACGCACTGTATACCCAAATACAATAAATACTGTTATATTATATTTAACGGAGTTATTGTTGCCTGTCTGAGCCCGAGACGAGATTCCCTAGAGATCCAACACGCTGACAGGCTTTTTGGGGGCTAATCTCCGGTTTTGGCAAAGCTTTACGTTCAGACGGCTATTGATTGCCAAGTAAAAAATTAAATAAATGATATCAAATTGATTTTTGAACAAGTTTAACAAATTTGCATCTATCTAGTGATGAACTAGTATTAATATGAGTCCCTCTGCAGATAGTCTCTCAATGATGTTAACACTATAAATTGTGACATGACTGTGACATTTGACTGTTACTAATGTTTTCTCATTCTACGAGCAGATTGTTCCGCGAGTTGTGGTGTGTGTAACCTATGTAACCTATCCAACAGTGGCGAGAGTACAAGACAACATTCGCAAGTTCTGGGATTATAAGCTAAGTTTCATATCATGCCCATTGCAACCCTAAGCGGTACTTATCACCATCCATCCATGTAACATTTTTGTTTTGCATTGATTTGAATGTATATTCATAATTTTGTAACCAACATCACTTTGCATTTGGATTTGTTCATGTAAACATTAAGGGAGATAACTAAATTTTCTACTCCCCAACATTTTTCTAAGGGATTTAACTTCAGTAAAATTACCAACAAGTAAAAGACAAGATGTCTACCTTAGAGAAATGTATTGAGTTAGGTATGAAATTAGGTTATAAAGAAGAGAAACTGTCGGAATGGGCACAAAAGACACACGCAGAGAACATTGCCCGTGAAGAAAGAGCGATAGAACGGGAAGAAAAACAGATGCAATTGCAGGCAGAAGAAAAGAAGATGCAAATGCAGGCAGAGGAAAAGAAAATGCAAGTGCAGGCTCAAGAGAAACAAATGGAGCTTGAGGCGGCGGCCAAACTAGCCCAATTGAATGCCGATACACAAATAAAACTAAAGCAGATGGAATTCGATTCCAACGTAGAAATATCAGTAAATAAACTGAGAAGCAAGGAGGAGGAACAAAAGTATAATAAGTATAAAGGCCTCGTCAAGGCATTTTGCTCAGGAGACTCCATCAGTGCATACCTGGAAAATTTTGAGTGTCTTATGTCCTACCATAAGATCATAAAGTCAGATTGGTCATTTATTTTAATGAGAAACTTAGCTCTGGAACCTTTAAAAGTAATAGAGACAGTGCCACAGGAAATGAGAAAAGATTATGATTATTTAAAGCAACGCATTCTCCAACATTTCTCATTAGATACAGCAGGGTACCAACAACAGTTCGCAAAATTATCCCCACAACCAAACCAAACCTTTATAGACTACGTGTCTACAGTTCAGGATGTGTGCACAAAGTGGATTAACTCAGCTAAAACTAACAACAACCATGACAAACTAAAAGAACTCATTATTATTGACAAAATAGTTAGTACAATCCCCACACCTTTTGCTAAGTTTTTGAAACAAATGGACTGTAAAAGTATTCAAGATGTAGAGACAAAGGGGAACGCATTTTTCACAGCGAACAGAGATATTTTCCAATTGAACCTAAGTCAAAACCAAACAGCAGCAGTTGTAAACACTAGATACTCGAAACCAACTGAAAGCAAGTTTAAACCACGCTCGAATGTCAGGAAGCCAGTTAAGTGCCAATATTGTAGTTTGACTCACGAAGAATACGCGATGTGCGATAAATCGCCCAACTATCCGCATCATCTCAAAATGATCGTGGAGAAGCAAAAGAATAAGAGAAATGCGTATCAGAGAGCGGTCAAATGCTATTTTTGCAGCAGTTTTGGGCACTATTCTCGTTTTTGTGATGGCCGAAAGATACTGAAACAGGCCAATGCTGCACTAGTTGAAACTTCATCAGACGAAGATATTGAATCACTGAATGAGTGTGACAATCAAAACGAAAGTTTGAGTGAGCTAGGAAATGCCGTGCAAATTATTGACAACATTACAGACAATAAATGTAACACCTGTATGAAATTCCAACTTGACACAACATTACTATGTGGCCACACCATCCCTATTTCTAATGAAATGGCCAATGCTGCCTTATCTTCTACAGGCAAGCTAAATTTCTCAACAGGGTTTGTAAATAACAAAAAGTGCACATTAATTCGTGATTCCGGCGCAACGCTCTGTGGGATTAAGAAAACATTAATCAACGACAAAGACTACACACACAAACACGTAACTTGTCGCACATTCTCAGGCACTATAGAGAAATACCCCCTTGCTCTTGTCGAAATTCGAACACCGTTCATATCAGGACTAGTACTGTGCGCAGTCCTAGAAAATCCTGTCGCTGATATTATACTTGGGAACCTGCCCAACATACGACCTTGCTCTGAAAAGGAAATCAGAGATTGGGAGCAGAAAAACGGTATCCAGCACCCAAACAGCGATTCTAAAGAGAAACACCATTCATGCTTGTCTCAATCTGCCAAAAGAACAAGGGAGACAACCAATGAAGTAATTCAGAAAGAATTCACCGAGGTGTATAATGCAGGGGCGGTCGAATCTGTCAGTGATCCGACCAACTTAAAACCTCGAATTGAGGAAGCCAGCGATCCACAAAATACCAAGCCTGGAGATGTGCAACAACACACACAACACACGAATGCAATAACACGACAGACAACTCACAAAACCCACACCGACCAACTGCAGGAGTCACTAGAAATTGTATCACCAAACATTACCAACACTAATTTTGGAGAAGAACAGAAAGCAGATCCTACACTTTCACAGTATTTTAGGTTAGTAGGACTTAAACCAAAATTAACTAAAAATGCGTCGTGGACATTTAGATTAAAGAACAATGTGCTGACTAGATTGTACACCAGAGATCAGACCACGATACAGCAAGTAGTTCTTCCACAAGTACATCGAGAGAAAGTACTTAAGATAGCCCATGACTCACCCTTCGGAGGTCATATGGGGTACGAAAAAACTAGAGCTGGGGTCCTGACCCAATTTTATTGGCCGAAGTTTTGCCAAGACATAAAAACCTATTGTAGATCATGTGATATATGTCAGAAACTGGTGAAAAAGGGGAAAAACCCTACGGCAGAAGTTCAATCAACCACAACTGCCATTCCAAATCGTGGCAGTTGACTTAGTAGGTCCGTTGAATCACATCTCAAGCAAAGGGAATAGATATATTTTTACTCTTATTGATCTATGTACGAGATGGCCAGAAAGGATTCCATTAAAATCTATCTCCTCTAAGGATGTGACGGACGTATTGTTAAATATTTTCTCCCGTTTTGGCTTCCCGGAGAAAATAATCTCAGATAGAGGAACCCAGTTCATATAGAATGCCACTCAATCGGTAACTAAGTTACTAGGCATAAAGCAATGTTTCACCAGTCCATATCGACCGGCCGCAAATGGTATCTGCGAGAAACTAAATGGGGACCTGAAACATATGCTATCCAAAGTGACAGCTGACAATCCAGCCGATTGGGATATACTTCTCCCAACGGTGCTGTTCGCATATAGAGAAGTCCCACAATCAAGCACAGGGTTCTCTCCCTTCGAATTAATATATGGAGCGAACCCAAGAGGACCTCTCACTATTTACAAAGATATCATATCACAACCTGTAGATATCCAACTACCCATTTCCACCTATGATTTAGTCACTGACACCAGAGACAAAATCATACGTTCCTGTATACTGGCCAGAACATCATTACAGGAGAAAGGTTTTAGGTACAGGCAGTACGCCAACAAAGGTGCAAAAACAATTGTATTAAAACCAGGTCAGGATAGTTTACTATTGCTACCTGACAAGAGAGATTTGCTATCAACCTCTTGGCAGGGACCGTTTAAAATTGTTAGAAGAATTTCGGAAGTGGATTACGAAATTTCTTTGAATGGAAAGGTGAAAATATTCCACGTAAATATGTTAAAACCATACTATGCTAGACAGGACAGTGACACGAGTAAGCAGACACAGCTAACTGATGACAGAAACGAAACGACAATGACCCAACTGAATGACACCTCGACAAACGAAGCATCGTTAACGACGCACTCTTACGACAACAAAGACGACGAAGACATATTTACGTTACCGACAATATGGAATAACGACAACGACGACCAATGTGACGACATATTGACAACGATTAATCTCGACGACGACGACAATGACATTGAGGACAATTTACAAACAGTAGCATCTGTAATAAATCAGACAGACGTAGACAATACTGAAATTCCAGTACCGATTATGAATGACGACGGTAGTATAAAGGACATACAAATCTCTGACGCTTTGACACAACAGCAGCGACAAGACATTTTGACTCTCCTTGACGGTTATAAATCGATTTTCTCTAACAAACCTGGACGGACTGACAAAATAACACATTCAATTGTGTTGACAGATCTGACACCGGTCAAATGTAAACCATATTCTATTCCTCTACATTATAGAGCAAATTTAGACAAAGAAATTTTGGATTTAGAGAAAAATAGAATAATTCAGAAATCTATGTCTCAATATTCTTCACCGATTGTCCTGGTGAAAAAGAAGGACCAAACGATCCGTTTGTGCATAGACTATAGAAGATTAAATACAATAACCACAACAGATGCAGAGCCAATGAACAGTTGTGAAGATCTCATCTTGAATATGTCTCAATCATCCTTATTTTCGAAGGTTGATTTAGCGAAAGGTTATTGGCAAGTACCACTACACCCTTCTTCTAGACATATAACAGCATTCGCAACACCTCTTGGTTTGTACGAATGGAGATATCTTCCATTTGGGCTCAAGAACGCTCCAGCCACATTTGTTAGATTAACTAGATTGCTACTGCACGGAATTAAAGACGTCCAAGCCTATATTGATGATATATGCATTCATTCTTCTAATATGACTTCTCACTTACTTACACTCAAACAAGTCTTCAACCAAATCTTTCTTTTTGGACTTACTATCAAACCTTCCAAGGTTGAAATAGGCTATAAACAAATAGACTTCCTTGGTCATAGAATTTCTGAAGGTAAACTGTTGACAGATGATAGAATTGTTTCGAAAATTCTCAATCTAGAAGTGCCTACTACAAAGAAACAAATTAGAAGTTTATTAGGTCTTATAAACTATTATGCTAAGTTCATACCAAACTGGGCAGAACTTACATCAGTTTTTTTCTAATATGTTGACGAAAGATCATCCATCAAAATTTTGTAAAAGTACCCGCTTAGAGGATGCAATATGCAGATTGAAATGCATTTTTTCTAATCCACCAGTCTTACGATTACCAAACATAGATTTACCCTTTATTTTGACCACAGATTCGAGTGCTATCGCAATTGGAGGATGTTTAATGCAAGAAGTGGATGGAGTGAGACACCCAATTCTCTACGTAAGCCGTAAGCTGAAGAAAGCAGAGATTCATTACTCTACGGTGGAATTGGAGGCATTAAGTCTATTATTCTATATGCTCAGATTATCTAAGTTCCTCTTAGGTGCCCACTTCGTTGTACTCACCGATAACTCGCCATTGTTGGTGCTTAAGCAAGGTGTTCCGAAAAACCATCGTTTGCAAAGATGGTGTCTTCTTCTCCAAGATTTCGACTTCGAAATCCGCCATATCAGAGGCACTGATAACATTATAGCTGATATTTTATCGCGGCAGACGAATGCGCCAGCAGAATAACATTTGGCACATTGACTATTCGCCATACCAGAAATTATGATATTTTACTCTGTGGCATATAACAGTGTAACTCTACACCTGCTAGAGAACTTTCATTTAAAATTAATAACACCCCAGTGAATAGGTTACGAATAACACCCACGAACGTGAAATTTTGAGAACTATACGACCAGTTACCAAAGCTCTAGGACCAATCCGAGCTAAAAACATTATTTGTGAAATGATTTCAACCAGTGAACTGACATTGATCATGAAGGCATTAAGAACACTTTATACTCCGCATTTAGAAGATTCCATACTTACTGTTGCTAAGAGACTTTGCAAACAGCCGAAACAGAACTACGTCGACCACAACACTCAAGAAACAGCCATACTAACTGTTACCATTCATGGCACGACACGCTAACAACAGGAGGACAACGCGCACATCATCGTTGGATTTAGTTACTTAGTTAATTAATTAATTTAGTATTGAATATGTATTATATTTGTATTGAATGATGTATATAAAATATGTTAACCTGTAATTTGTACATTTCTACCATAATATTACAGGTATTTCTGTTCATAGGTTAAATAATCTTCCTATGCAATTTTCCCTATGTAAATTATAAACCATTTTTGAGTCATCGTACAAAAAGTACGTATTATCTTAAAGGGGACATATCGCCTATTCCGTTTGTTCTAAGGGCAATAACACTTACCTCAACTTTACTTATATATTTTTACCAAATACTATATTGAATGAAAGATGTGTGAATGACAGGGTGAATGAATTAAATGAGAGAGCGATATACTGAGCGGACAAATTGTACGCAAAACGTGTTTATTTTAATTTGTCTGCGTCTTTCATGTAAATTGTATTACGTGTCTAAATTGTTGATACATGTTTAGTAGTTAGTGTAGTACTCTTAGTTTAGTATTTAGGATACTACATCTAAGCACCACTGCTTGGAATGCCTGATCATGCATTACATACAGTGGAGTAATTCATGATTAAGGATATCCCAACTCGTGACGCTTGGAGATAAGCCACACATTCAGCACACACTTTACACAAAACTCAAAACTGAACACGATCAATTAAAATGCAGTCACTTTATTAGAAGCAGCAACTTATTAGTCAACACACTAACAAGCCAACAGGGACACATGTAGTCAGATGGGATAAAATAACAACGTAACTACATATTTAGCATTATACAACATACGAGAGTAAAAGTGTATTGAAATGCACACACAGAACAAGATTTGAAGGTGTACTTAATTAGCCAAGACTTTAGTCTTGTTAATCCTCTCTAATACAGAGGTTAATTATCTTGGTATCAGTAGGATACTATGAGAAGGACGGGTTGTAGAAACAACTAGTAAACGTCACGTAACTTCGGTCAGATAAGCAATTTTAAGGACACAGGAGAGAGAGACCTCTTCAGAAAATCAGAGAAGTGGTGTATGGGAGAATACATGAGTGTTGATGCCAGTATGTAGGTTACCAAGTTACTATCCACCAAACTACAAACACCGACTTTATGTGATTCTGTGACAGAAATTAGTACAGAACTAATTACCTTATAACAACCCATCAAATCACGGGAGAGGGGAACTCCTGTCACAGCCTCACATTATACGGTAAACCAACATAAGTTAATAGATACTAGCCAAGGGCTACAACTCCCGCCCAAGGGAAAGAAGCAAGAACCTCGAAGGCCAGAGTATTCCAGAGCCTTCTCGAAGGACTGGTCAGTGAGTCCACTGTCCCGTGGACATTGATGTGGCCCGCCTATTGCGGGGTCCACGAGGAACTCGGACAGAGTTACCACCCGTGTCGGATTGCGACACGTGTGAACCGGCAGAGACAGACGGGACATCGAAGAGGCAACAGGGCCTGCCTTAGAGGGACTTAATAGTTCAGACCCATGTGTTTTAGGGTCATAGACATATGCTAGATAGTTTGCTTAGAATGTTTGTTATAACCATGTGTGATGTTAAACCTCTGTGATAAGCAACTTATGAATGCGGGCTTGTTAACCCACTGCGCCAACGCACTGTATACCCAAATACAATAAATACTGTTATATTATATTTAACGGAGTTATTGTTGCCTGTTTGAGCCCGAGACGAGATCCCCTAGAGATCCAACACGCTGACAATATAACACATGTGTCTAGTGGCATGTAAACAAGTCCGTTAGGTTGTGGTTCACCGTGTGCCACAAGCGCCTTCGGGTGTGTACAGTTTTACAATGTGCCACATGCGCCTTCTGGCGTATACAGTTTTCCCTTGTGCTCAAATGCGCTTTCAGGCCGGTACAGTCCCCAAAATGCGCCTTCAGGCGGGTACAGTTTTACCATGTGCCACATGCGCCTTCAGGCGTGTACAGTTTTACCATGCGCCTTCAGGCGTGTACAGTTTTACCATGCGCCTTCAGATGTGTACAGTTTTACCATGCGCTTTCAGGCGTGTACAGTTTTACCATGTGCCACATGCGCCTTCAGGCGTGTATAGTTTTACAATGCGCCTTCAGGCGTGTACAGTTTTACCATGCGCCTTCAGGCGTGTACAGTTTTACCATGCGCCTTCAGATGTGTACAGTTTTCTTGTATTTACTGAATAATAAACATGTACACGTGGCTGTTCGGCGCCTGTGGCTTGGGGTTTAGTGAACGCAGTTTCGCAATTCGAAATCAGACACAGGTGATTCGGAGGTACATCGCGTTACATTTATTTCTAAGGCATAAGCTTCTGCCGTTCAAAAAGCAATGGAAAACTTTTTTTTGGGTATATCCCTTACAGGACGTTGCAGTCAACATCAGCATTTTTCAGCTGCTGTTGATGTACTAGGCAAGATTACGCTCAGTAGTTTGCTATTGCTTTCTGAGCGACCGGCTCACATACCTCTAAGTTACCAACGCGGTCAGAACCGCTACCGATTCTCGCGAAGTTTACGTTACTCAAGAGAATATACGGGATTACGGAGAAAGAAGTTAACACCTAGGCCAGGGAGACCGGCTGTCACAGAATGATGATAGTTTAGTGATTCCCAGATAAAATTAAATGTAACATTAATGGCAATATAGGAGAAGGGTTAACAATCGAGTCGTTCAATCTGAGAGAAGGATAAATGGAAGGTTATTGACCGATTATCAGGGACAGGTGCTCGCAGAGGTCAGTGACTACCGATCGTATCGGCTGACAAGAGGGAGACACGAATACATTGGAACGGGGAACACGAAGACGGTGTAATCTCTTTGAAGTGCGACGAGCAATGAACGAAGAAAGCGATCAACGGGGTCGGATGCTTTGAAGTATTAGCGTACGGGGAACCCCGGGAAACAACGTAAGCACGGAAAGAAACGAGCAACTAACCACTACGTGATTTCACCGCCTTTTGATGTGCAGGATACGTCAAGAGACGAGTGTTGATTGTAGATCAAACAATCAACGGGAGACTTGGACACTCGGTATAAATTGGTAGAAAAGTGGTTTTGTATTTAGTGTGCTACCAAACTGGACGGATAGCTGGATTTATGTGTCCTGAAAATGAAAAGAAATATCCTCCCTTACAATGGGATAGAGTGCTTATGTGCGGATAAATTTCGATTCGGGGACTTACATTAATTCTATATATATATAAGGTAAAACTAATATTAGAGTAATATTAGCATAGGGAAATATGTGTTTGTGCTTAGGGTTTACTATTGCTTTCTATTTAGTGAATAGTTTAGACTTTAGTGAATTCTGCTGTTTATGTCAGAGTATTCTTTCGGAAGCTTTTTCATTACGGCTGGAGAAAGACACTCACATAAACAGTAATATGAAGCAGACTTAAATCACCTGATTTAATGTTTATTACCCAGGTTCCACTACACCGCCTGACATATCAAAGAAGATAGAACAGTACGTCTCTTGTACAGAGAAAGCAGTGTTGATAATAAAGGAAAGAACTTTCACTTTAATCAGGCACTTCACAGGTGCAGTGAAAATATGTCACTATAGCAAATTCAACCTAAACAGTCAATAAGAGTGGGTGACATAACGAATGGCAAGAAACAGGTTTTGGTGAACCTTAGTGTAAAAACTTTAGTCAAGCAGAGAAAATAGGCTAAAACATTGGAATTGGGTACTCACCTAAACGAAACAGTGAAGAACTATAGACCAGTTTACCTATATTCAGAAAACTGTTAAATAACTGTGGACAGGTGTGATGTGTTTTCACTGATGGATTATAATAACATAAAAACGGAAAACTCTGTCTACTGAAAGGACTTACCGTGATCACATTACTTTACGGTGATACAGTGGTGAACAGTTGTTTTTTTCAATAACGGATTTACCTCCAAACTCAAGCTGAAAGGAGCATCCAGGGTGAGAACGTTCCAATTCTATGTGTGATGTCAGATGTTTTGGCCGTTTGATTATGCTAGAGAAGATACGAAGACTAACGTCCAAAAGTCCTATCTTGCACTCACATTAGCAGATACTAACAACTACAGATACACATTCAATACATACAACTGACATAGTTTTCAACAATAAACAGGTTATTAATTGTTGGAGGAAACTGTTGTCAGGGTATGTTATGAAGGAGAGAGAGAGAGAGAGAGAGAGAGAGAGAGAGAGAGAGAGAGAGAGAGAGAGAGAGAGAGAGAGAGAGAGAGAGAGAGAAAGAGAGAGATATAGTGTATGAAAGACGGAAGGGAGGAGTGTAGACAAAAGTCATTCAATACTCCCAATAGTAGAAGGATATTAAAGATGTGCTTGTCGAGTCCACTTTCCTCCAGGGACGATAAGTCACACCGGCAATGGCAACTACTGAACTTAAAATTGCCAGGGAGATCACAAACAGCCAATACATGCTAGGATTGACTGCAACGTTAAGCAAAAGACAGTAAACTAACTTGTAACATATCACAGATTCTGTCAGCATAAACTTGATCATGTGGCAAGTCCTTCGCAGGACGGGACTCTAATACAACTCGACACGAAGACTCAACCCTTCATCATGTGACAAGTTCCTTGCAGGACGTGACTCTCATACAACGTGACACGAAAACTCAGCCCTTCATCTTTTGGCAAATCCCTCGCAGGTCGTGACTCTCATACAACTCGGCACGAAGACTCAGCCCTTCATTACGTGACAAGTCCCTCGCAGGACGTGGCTCTCATACAACTCGGCACGAAGACTCAGCCCTTCATCACGTGGCAAGTCCCTCGCAGGACGTGGCTCTCATACAACTCGCCGGGAATACCGAGCCCTTCATCATGTATCAAGTCTCAAGCATTCTCATGCCCAGGGTGTCTTCAACGTCCCACGCTCAAGGTCGCCTTGAGTTGTGCTCAATATCACGCCGACTGCCTTTATTTCCCGGAAGATTTACTGGTCCTCGTTGTAGACTAGATCGACTTGGTGAGTGGTATCACATCACGTCCTCGTTGTAGGCTGGATCGATGTGGTCAATGGTCTCACATCAAGTCCTCGTTGTAGGCTGGATCGATGTGGTCAATGGTCTCACATCAAGTCCTCTTTGTAGGCTGGATCGATGTGGTCAGTGGTCTCACATCAAGTCCTCGTTGTAGGCTGGATCGATGTGGTCAATGGTCTCACATCAAGTCCTCGTTGTAGGCTGGATCGATGTGGTCAGTGGTCTCACATCAAGTCCTCGTTGTAGGCTGGATCGATGTGGTCAATGGTCTCACATCAAGTCCTCGTTGTAGGCTGGATCGATGTGGTCAATGGTCTCACATCAAGTTTGAGTTAGACGATAGTTAGATCATCGATGAAAACAGGTTTCCGCCAATGTGCATAGATATATGGATAGATAGATAGATAGACAGATAGATATATAGATAGATAGACAAATAGACAGACAGACAGACAGACAGACAGACAGACAGACAGACAGACAGACAGGCTGAGCTTGTGTCTGTGAATACTATTTTCCATATCCCCCACCGATTCGGGGACTTACATTAATTCTATATATATAAGGTAAAACTAATATTAGAGTAATATTAGCATAGGGAAATATGTGTTTGTGCTTAGGGTTTACTATTACTTTCTATTTAGTGAATAGTTTAGACTTTTGTGAATTCTGCTGTTTATGTCAGAGTATTCTTTCGGAAGCTTTTTCATTACGGCTGGAGAAAGACACTCACATAAACAGTAATATGAAGCAGACTTAAATCACCTGATTTAATGTTTATTACCCAGGTTCCACTACACCGCCTGACATATCAAAGAAGATAGAACAGTACGTCTCTTGTACAGAGAAAGCAGTGTTGATAATAAAGG
Organism: Cepaea nemoralis; assembly: GCA_014155875.1. Classification (NCBI taxonomy): domain Eukaryota; kingdom Metazoa; phylum Mollusca; class Gastropoda; order Stylommatophora; family Helicidae; genus Cepaea; species Cepaea nemoralis. The sequence goes on from JACEFZ010023597.1 coordinate 187,630, forward strand.
AAAGAACTTTCACTTTAATCAGGCACTTCACAGGTGCAGTGAAAATATGTCACTATAGCAAATTCAACTTAAACAGTCAGACGGTACTACGTGGTTTCTGTTAGCGCCGAACGTTGAGCGGCGCTTACCAAACCCGACACCCCAGATTGTGCCAACGGCTTCGGGCGGAAGAGCGCAATTTGGAGGGTACAAGCCTTACCCTGGTGCGAGGAAATGCAAGCTAAAGACAAAATTGTCATGGCAGGGCAGACCAGGCCCTAAGCCTTGGTTGGCAACTGGTCTAGGATCGAAGCTCCGACAGGCGAACAATTAGAGCATTGCTTTGCTGATCCGGCAGCTTCTGCAGCTTGTCTTGTTCCAGATGTAGGGGTGTTACCTTTCCTCTGGAGTGAACTAGGCAGGCCGAGAGAGGGATCATGCTGCATGGGCAACACATGATCTCTATATTTTAGCCCAGGCTTTGTGCTATGGAGAGGCAATAACTCCATCCCTGGTCTTAACTGGTCTCGGAATCAAAGCGAGAGGCAACTGTTACGGGTTATAAGTCCTTGTCAGTTGGCGTAGACATGGGGCGCCACGCGTTGCCTCTGACGGTGGGAGACACCTATAGGTGTCACTGATCAGCTACCGCCCGCCTCAAGCTGGGCAGCCCCCAGCCAATTGGGTGCTGATCCGCCACAGCCTGCCTGCTTCAATGGGTGCTTGGGGCTAGGACAAATCTGAATCGCAGGCTGTAAAAATATTGCACCGGGTACAAACAAAAATAAAAATAGAAACCTCAAGCTACGGCTTGCAACCTGGAACGTGAGAACCATGTGTCCAGGATTTTCCACTGACTTGACCAATATTGACGATGTGAGAAAAACGGCTGTGATTGATGCCGAACTCAATCGTCTTAACATTGATATTGCTGGCCTGCAGGAGACTCGCCTCGCTGAGGAAGGGTCACTCAGGGAAAACAACTACACCTTTTTCTGGAAGGGTAGAGGGCAGGCAGAAGAAAGGCAACACGGTGTGGGCTTTGCAGTGAAGAATTCGCTACTGGGAATGATTGAAATTCCAGCAGGAGGAAATGAAAGACTATTATCCCTGCACTTGGCAACCTCTTGTGGGTTTGCCACCATTATTACTGCATATGCACCGACACTCGATTCTTCTGATGATGTGAAGGATTCGTTCTATGAGGAGTTAGACTCCATGATCAAGGCAGTTCCAAAATCTGACAACATTTATATGCTCGGTGATTTCAATGCTCGTGTGGGCAAGGACTCGAGTTCATGGCCAGTGTGCCTTGGAAAATACAACATCGGTCGCATGAATGAAAATGGGCAAAGGCTGCTGGAGCATTGCACCAGTAATGACCTATGTATTACAAACTCTTTTTTTTAAACAAAAGAGATGCATAAGGTCACATGGAAACATCCAAGATCCGGCCATTGGCACCAGCTGGACTTCATCATCACACGGAGACAACATCTGAACCATATATCATTGACTCGTAGTTATCACAGTGCTGACTGTGATACGGATCATTCTTTGGTTGTTGCAAGGGTTAGACTGAGACCAAAGAGAATCTACACAGCTAAACACAAATCTAGCCCCAGGATTAATATTATTAACACTCATGATCCTGAAAAGCGCTTTCAGTTTCAACAGCAACTTGAAGATGCTTTCACTGATACACCAGAAAATTGTACAGTAAATGAAAAGTGGGGTCAAATTAAGGAAACTCTTTATAAAACTGCCGTAGGGGTTTACGGCACTGTGGATCATAAGAGGCAGGACTGGTTTGCGGCCAACAGCGAGACTCTGCAGCCCTTGATTGATAAGAAGAAGAAAGCTCTATTAAGAAACAAGGAAAGACCAACGCGTAACACTCTGAGTGAGCTAAGGCAAGCTAGGAAGGATGTGCAAAAGGCTGCCAGGCAGTGTGCAAATGATTATTGGATCAAGTTATGTGAGTCCATTCAAATCGCAAGTGATAAGGGGCACATCAGAAGCATGTATGAAGGAATACAGAAAGCCTGTGGTCCAGTGATCAAAAGAAGTGCACCATTGAAAACCTTGACTGGAGAAATCATCACTGATAAGAAACAGCAGATGGACTGATGGGTAGAGCACTATTTGGAGCTTTACTCAAGTGAGACCAAACTAGCGGATGATGCCCTCAACGCCATAGAGGCTCTACCAACTCTTGACCACCTGGACACACTTCCCACCATAACAGAAGTTAAGTGTGCTATAAATGAACTTGCATCTGGCAAGGCTCCAGGTAAGGATGGGATTCCAATAGAGGTTATCAGGAGTGGGAAAGACACACTCACTATACAGATCCACCAGCTAATAGAGCTATGCTGGCGTGAAGGACAAGTCCCACAGGATTTCAAAGATTCAAGCATCATAACACTGTACAAGAACAAGGGCGATCGGAGCGACTGCAACAACTATAGGGGTATCTCACTTCTGTGTATTGTTGGAAAAGTATTTGCCAGAATTGTTCTGCGCAGACTTCAAGTCCTAGGAGATCAAGTCTACCCCGAATCACAGTGTGGCTTTCGACTGAACCGGTCTACCAATGATATAATATTCTCATTGCGACAAATGCAAGAAAAATGTCGTGAACAGAATCAACCACTGTTTATTGCCTTCATTGACCTCACAAAGGCATTTGATTTGGTCAGTCGTGAGGGTCTGTTCAAGGCACTAAAGAAGATTGGCTGCCCACCAACTCTTCTGTCCATTGTGGAATCGTTCCACACAGGCATGAAGGGTATAATCAAGTTTGATGGTGCAACTTCTGAAGAATTTGAAATCAAGAGTGGAGTTAAGCAAGGTTGTGTACTAGCTCCCACCCTCTTTGGAATATACTTTTCACTTCTACTGAAATATGCATTTCGTGATCAGGATGGTGGTATATACATTCACTCACGCTCAGATGGCGGCCTCTACAATGCTCAGAGATTGAAGGCTAAGACCAAAATTAGGAGGGTACTGATCAGAGAGTTGCTTTTTGCAGATGATGCTGCAGTTACGACCCACTCTGAGGAAGAATTGCAATGTCTACTATCTGCATTCTCCAATGCTTGTTCTGAATTTGGTTTAACAATTAGCAAAAAGAAGACACAGATTATGTCACAAGGTGCACATGGGGTACCATTAATTTTTATTGACGACGCAGAACTAGAGATAGTAGACCATTTTACATATCTAGGATCAGTGGTAAATAGCAAATTATCCCTAGATCAGGAAATCAACATCCGGATTGGTAAGGCAGCAACAACAATGAACAGGTTCAGAAAAAGAGTCTGGGAGAACAGGAAGCTTACTGCCAAAACAAAAGTCCTTGTCTATCAAGCCTGTGTCCTTAGTACTCTTCTCTATGGCAGTGAAACCTGGACAACTTACCCACACCAAGAGAACAATTTAAACAGCTTTCATATGCGGTGTCTGCGAAGAATTCTTGGTATTAAGTGGCAAGACAAAATCACAAATACTGAAGTATTGGAAAGATCAGGTTGTGTGACAGTTTATTCCATGCTCAGTCTTCGTAGACTTAGATGGATAGGACATCTTAGGAGGATGGATGATGGTAGAATACCAAAGGATATCTTTTTTGGTGAATTACAGATGGGTAAGAGATCTCAGGGTCGGCCTCTACTACGATACAAAGATGTGTGTAAGCGGGACATGATTGATACAGGCATTGATAATGCACATTGGGAGCAAGTCACCGCTGAACGTGTTGCATGGAGGGCAAATATCAGAAATGGAATAAAGTCAACGGAGAAAATTATTGCAGAAAAGTCACACACCAAGCGTTTGAGACGTAAGATGGTGCATGATGGCGGAAATGACCACGTGTTCACATGCACCCACTGTGGACGGACATTTACAGCGCAAATTGGCCTTATTAGTCACACTCGCTACCGCCATAGTTAAAAGTTATTATGCCTTTTTAAAGCACAAACTATCGTCTGTCAAGACGGCAAGGTGCCAATGTAAGTCAATAAGAGTGGGTGACATAACGAATGGCAAGAAACAGGTTTTGGTGAACCTTAGTGAAAAAACTTTATTCAAGCAGAGAAAATAGGCTAAAACATTGGAATTGGGTACTCACCTAATCGAAACAGTGAAGAACTATAGACCAGTTTACCTATATTCAGAAAACGGTTAAATAACTGTGGACAGGTGTTATGTGTTTTCACTGATGGATTACAATAACATAAAAACGGAAAACTCTGTCTACTGAAAGGACTTACCGTGATCACATTACTTTACGGTGATACAGTGGTGAACAGTTTTTTTTTTTTCAATAACGGATTTACCTCCAAACTCAAGCTGAAAGGAGCATCCAGGGTGAGAACGTTCCAATTCTATGTGTGATGTCAGATGTTTTGGCCGTTTGATTATGCTAGAGAAGATACGAAGACTAACGTCCAAAAGTCCTATCTTGCACTCACATTAGCAGACACTAACAACTACAGATACACATTCAATACATACAACTGACATAGTTTTCAACAATAAACAGGTTATTAATTGTTGGAGGAAACTGTTGTCAGGGTATGTTATGAAGGAGAGAGAGAGAGAGAGAGAGAGAGAGAGAGAGAGAGAGAGAGAGAGAGAGAGAGAGAGAGAGAGAGAGAGAGAGAGAGAGAGAGAGAGAAAGAGAGAGATATAGTGTATGAAAGACGGAAGGGAGGAGTGTAGACAAAAGTTGTCAAAGACTCGACCGCATCCCCTCCGCCAGGAAGAGCAGTCAATCTTGAAGAGGCCAGGAGGTGATACGGTGCCCGAGGTAAGGGCAGGGGAGATGAGGTAATGGGAGATGGTTATCCATTCCCTCATGAGACACGCAGGCGTTGTTCAGAGAGTTAGCACTCTAATCACGATAGCATCACGCCTCGTGGTAGCCACGGAGAAGTTGAGTATCCACTCAACATACCACGTCTGCGATCAGCGTGCCATGTGAGGTAACACGCACCAAGGTCAAGGTCGATCCGCGTGGTGTGTGACCACGGGATGAAAGGACGTCAGACGGGAGGACAGGACTTGTAGTGTGCACCTCGTTAGAGTAGCGATAGGGGTTTTGTGTTTAACTAAATAGATAGAGAGTTAGCATAGGCATTAGCAACTAGTGATAGATAATTTCTGTGGCTTTATGTTGTGTGTTTACTAGCGACTGTTACCTGCGTGTAGCGAGCCAACGGCAATAAAATGTACCAGTTATTTTCCTCGCACACGACTTGCAAGTTTTCTTGTTTGGTGTGGGAGAAGTATCCGATAGTGCCTGTCAGTTGAGTTGTTGACAGGCAAGGATAATTGTGGTGTCAGAAGTGAAGCTTGAACGAAAGTTCAAGCTAATCCACTCAGCCACGGCTCTGGACTAGGATCTAATTTGTGTCAGTGACGGTAATCTGTGCAGACGAGAGCAAATTGCGAGCTAGAAATGTGCCTATCGTGACGAAATAGATTGTTTAATTGTGCTTATGAAATGTTTATTTAGTGAAATCATGTATTCCTCAAAGCTGTAAGTAGTAATATTCTTATTTTCTCATATTTATTTATGTATTTACCAAGTTATTTATAAATAAGCACCAAACATGATTCATGGCGGAGCGATACACAGCCAGCCGACAATATCGATTTTTGAAAACTAAAAATAGCGCTGCGCCTCTGACGTAGAATGATTGACAAACAGTCGTCCTAGGTCATTTGCATACAGCAATCGAGTGTTTACAAAATCGCCAAGCGGCTGCTCGCCTGAAACTGTGCGTTATATTATTTATTATTTGTTTATTTGAGTTATTAAATGAATATATTTATTTATTTAAACATTATGATGTTATTTTTATTTAGTTAAAAACAGTTATTCATATTTTTGGTCCTACTTTCTCTTTGTTTACCGTCACGATGGAACTATTTTTGGCCAAGCAGATGAGACTTGGCTGCACAACACTTACAGAAATTAACTAGGTTTGTAACAAAAGGCAAATACTGTTAGAACGAAGACAGGACATTGACATTAAATTTAATTAATACATATTCTAGTTGTTCGTGAGTCTGTCATTGTCAAAGTCATTGTCCTTAGTTGTCGGGTAAATCATATCGTGCAGTAGTAGTAAGTACTGCTGCCCTGCATATCAGAGGGCAAACAACAGCTGAGTACGTATACCGGTGTGCCAAATAAAGTGTCCTGATTACGAAACGTGCCTCCATCCCAAGGTACCAAACAAGGTGACTTGTGTCAACGGAGTTCCGTTCCCTGATTCTCGGGAACATTAAGTTGAGTATACCTATATTTTTGGCATGCAATGTGATTAATAGTGCATCTCTTTTTCAGCTTGTGATACACTAGCATATTTTTGTGCTCTGATTTTCCAACATAGAAATTTTGTTCAGCATAGAAACTGAAAATACAATTCATAGTCTTCAGCGAGGAACAAATATAGAACATCATGGATAAATATTTGAATAAACAAATCATTGTAAGTCAACGCAAGCTAATTACTTAACAGCATGGCTACTTTATCAGATTTTATAAAAGCAGGTAAAGAATTACAATATACAGGAAAGGACTTAGAAGAATATGCTGATAAGAAATTTAAAGAAGCTGAGACAAGAAAAGAAAATGCGGAGAGAGATGAACGTGCACGAGATAGACAACATCAAAAGGAGATGGCACAACTAGCTGAAATAACAAAACAGAAACAGCTAGAAGATGACAAACAGATTAAACAAAAAGAATTAGAGGTTAAACAACAACAGTTAGAACATGATAAGCAGGTTAAACAACAACAGTTAGAACATGATAAGCAGGTTAAACAACAACAGTTAGAACATGATAAAGAGATTAAACAAAAAGAATTAGAGGTTAAACAACAACAGTTAGAACATGATAAGCAGGTTAAACAACAAAAGTTAGAACATGATAAGGAGATTAAGCTAAAGCAATTAGATCAGGAGAAAGAATTAAAACAAAAGGAATTAGATCTAAAACAAAAAGAAATAGATGTTAAGGAAAAACAAATCCAAGTTGAATCAGAGACACAGTTGAAGATGAAAGGTATGGACGTAGACTCACACTCAGAGATCTCTGCCACTAAACTAAAGAGTCAACAAGAGGAAAATAAGTTCAACAAATACAAAAATATTATCAAACCATATTGCAAAGAAGATTCCATATCAGCCTGGACAGAGAATGTAGAGTATCAATTTAAATATCACCAAGTTCCATTAGAGATGTGGTCTCTGATTTATATGAAGAATCTGAGTGGTGAGCCCCTTAAAGTAATAGAATCTATACCAACTGAGCTTAGATCTAACTATCAATACATCCATGATAGGATTATGCAGCACTTTTTACTTGATGCCCCTGGGTATCAGGTTCAGTTCTCAAATTTAAAACCTAAACCTAGTGAAACGTTTATTGATTATGTTTCAAATGTGCAGAGTGTACTAAACAGGTGGCTTAAAGCAGCTAACATAGGAAAAGACTTTGATAGATTAAAAAACTTAATAGCTATGGATAAGGTTATATCCACTATACCTTCTCCTTTTGCTAAACTTTTGCAGCAGTCAGACATTGAGAACATCGAGCAGTTTGAAAAAAAAAGGCTCAGCATATTTTTCTTCCAACAGAGATATTTTTAAGACTTCAAATGACCCTGAAATAGTTTCCTGTGTGAAAGACCAACCAAAAAACTATCAAAAGAATAGAAAACCAGTTCAGAAAATCAATCAGAAAGACAGGAAAATATCTAAATGCATATACTGTCAATTTTTTCATGACACTTCTGCTATGTGCGATAAAGCGCCTAACTATCCGGCACATCTGGAAGATGTCATTAAGAAGCAACAACATAAAAGAACTGCATACAGGCGTGCAGTCAAATGCTTTTTCTGTTCCAGCTACGGCCATTATTCAAATAAGTGCCTGGGCCGCCAACGTATGAAAGCCAACAGTGCTATTTTGATTAATACATCTTCTGTTAGTAATAGAGAGATTGATTGTGATGTTAAAAATGTATTACCATTTGGACAGTCTGAAGATGTGTGTTGTGTAAACGATGTGTTAAGCTCTGACAGTTGTGGACATTGTCACCAATTTCATGCAGACGAAAGACTAAAATGTGAACATACAGTACCATTCTCATCCGAGATTGGAAATGCAGCAATAGCCTCCAGAGGCAAGTTAGTGTTCCACAATGCAATGGTCAACGACAAACCATGCCAATGTTTGCTGGACAGCGGCAGTACCCTTATTGGTCTTAGAAAGGATCTAGTGAGTCCAGGGGATTATACAGGCGACTCTGTCAAATGCCGAACCTTTTCGGGTAACATTGAAATTTACCCTTTGGCCAAAGCCCGTATTAACACCCCTTTTCTTTCGGGTACCTTTACTTGTGCAATACTTGACAACCCTTGTACTGATTTAATTTTGGGTTCCTTACCCCAACTGAAACACTGTACTAATGATGAAATAGTTGCATGGGAGAAATTAAATGCAGCTAATGCAACTACTAGAGCAGACACTGTAAAACATCAAGACACACTACAAGTGGGAGACTACTGTTGCATCCTCCAACTGGCACAGATGATACCAACAGACAGAAATTTATAGAACAGCAGAAAGCTGATCCTAGTGTGTCTCCATATTTAAAATTAATGAAAGAAAGATCTAAAGTGACCAAAAATGCCTCATGGTTCCTTAAACCTAATAATGGCTTTCTTACGAGATATTTTACATCTGAGAACCATGAGAATCAGCAAACGGTGCAACCTGTACAACACCGCTTAACTGTGCAAAAACCTGCACATGAGTCACCGCTTGCTGGTCACCTGGCAAAAGACAAAAACAGGCCTAGATTCCATGCTCATGTTCATTGGCCAGAGTTTTGGAATGAGATTAAATTATTTTGTCGTAATGTATTTTCTTGTAATGTCTGTAAACAATTAGTACATAAGTTTAAGGGTAGACATCCTACAACTGAAGTACTACCTGCTACTCTAACTTCTAGACCTGTAAGAGGGAGGGTCAAATTTACCAATACACAAACAAGGGTGCCTGAACAATCAATGGTAAACCAGATCAAAATATGCGTCGGTTACTTCCAGACAAGCAAAATAACAAGGACCATTCAAGGTGGTACGTGACATTTCCTAATGTTGACTATGGAATATCGATAAACAGACACTTAAAGATATTCCATGTCAACATGTTAAAACTTTACTTTTCACAACAAGACACATAAGTAGGGACAGACGAACATAGTGCATCCACACCTAGTAATCAGACGACAGACATACACAACGCAACTACACTAGTTAGCGAGACTGGCAAATCCGACAATGTACATACATGTAGTGAACTTATAGAATACGCATGAATATATCAGAAGACTGATGACTGGACAACACACTGACTGAAACTAAGACAGGTCTTTCATAGGTTGCGACTCTTCGGTCTCACTGTCAAACCGAGCAAAGTCGAATTAGGCCTAAAAGAAATTCATTTTTGGGTCATGTCATTTCTCAAGATCAACTAAAGACTGACCAGAAAATTAGTACCAAAATTATGAATCTGACCATGGCTACTAAAAAGAAGCAGGTCAGAAGCCGTTTGGGATTAGTGAATTACTCAGAAATTACAATTCAATATTCCAATGTTTTAAAAGCATTTGTAAAATGAAATGTCAAAGATGCATTATTAATTTCTGCATTGTCAAAAATGAAAATCCTTTTTTGTAATATTCCAATCCTCCGCTTGCCTAATCCTAGGCTCGTTTATTATTCTAGGACAGATGCCAGCAGTACTAGGCCAATTTTTTGAGGGCATCTTCCACCCGAGTTGCTACGTGAGCCGTAAGATCACACCTGCTGAGTCCAGAGATTCTATATCACAGTTGCAACCCTAAGCGTCATCTATGCGGTGAGAAAGCTCCATCGAGTTCTGACGGATGTTCACTGCATTGTCCAGACCGACAACTCCCCGATCACGGTCATACAGAGTGGTGTGCATCGAAATGACCGGATATACAGGTGGTCACTAATTTTACCATCTGGGGTAGAAATACCTGAAATCCCACATATAAATGTAGAGTGATAGTTAGTACATGAATATATTATATTATTCTATGTAAAATAGGTTACATATACATCGACATTATGTGCTTAATCATGTACCAAGAACAGTGAACTATCATGTGTCCGTAGACATCAAGTGAAGAACTGTGCTGCAAAACGTAGATATCACCGTGTGAAATAGGACAGCTCATTACCAACTAAGCTCCATTCCGGTGTATCATTTGTGTGAAGCGCAGAAAACAGTGTCAGAACAATGCTTAATTACAGACACGAAAAGACTGAGCTACGACACCAGCGAACTCTACACGTGCACTACCGATAGAACACTAGTATGACTGTACAATGTATTTCAGATACCCAGGCAAAGTGTGTATATATATTATGCCTATAAAACCAATGTACAATCATGAAGGCAACAACTTACCTGAGGTAGCTGAATACCATGTATATAAACTTATTGTGATATGTAATATAATATTTTAAGATAGTGATAAATTAGATGTAGGTTAAGAAATATAATAGTTCTCATTTATTTTAATAGTGTAGGTAGTACAGTAATTAACCCATTAGAATTAAATTAGAATATTAATTTACACGTAAAAATAGTTAATTACAAGCTAAATTAAAAGGTTGATAGGAATAGTACCATTTAGGTTGTTATATTTCACTTAGCTTCATTTCGGTTCAGTTCATTCCATCTTAATGAAACCATACCACCTATCAAATATTACCATTTAGTAATATCATCATTTTACATCAGAATAGGAGAAAAAGATTAGATAAGTGAACATACATCATTTACACCATTTAGATTAAGAATATCACTCATATAATTTCTTTATGCATTTAAAAACATTACTTAAAATAGTGTTAGAAAAGTACATAATTAGTGTTCATTTTATCCATGTAATTAAGGTACATAACTCACGTCACATTAATTACATTTAAATAGTTAGATTACATCCCTTAGATTAGATAAACATAACGATTAATATACACATAGCATATAATTAACATGACAAAATTTAGTTAACACATTAAATACATATTTATAGAATTAATATTATTATGTTAGGATTTAGAGTTGTAGTTCAGTATAATGTAATAGATGATGAGACCAAGGGGATACACCATCAACCCTTTCTCGTCCATGTAAATATAGTGTAAATACATGACTCGTGCAGCGATTTTCGCACAGTCATTGGGCTCAACTATCTCAACTATCTCAAACTGAGCCAAACCTGTACAGTGTCACTCCAAGGTTTTTAAATAATCGGAAGGATGAGTGTGGAAGGATAAAAGATGTGTGACAGAATTAAGGATGAAAGAAGTGTGACAGAAGTGTGAAAGTGAGAGCGAATGGAAAATAGACGGGAGAGAGTGAGATCAGTCAGCAAATTCTTCTGCTGCCTGGCGCGACTTTTAATGTTTTAGTGTTGGTTTTCGTTATTGAGAATGTGTTAGTGTGAATGTGTGTCTGTAAGATAGTTTAGAACTTAGATTAGTGTATTTTGGGTTTCATAACAAGGGAATGTAGTCACGAATTAGTGTTATACACCTGTCTGTGGCCACATTTAACCAAATTATGACACTTAAAAAACTAACATACATACACATAGGAGGTAGAAACATAGGTTAGAAGTTAGATTAGTAGATTAACTACATCCAAACACACAAACAACCAGAAAAACAAACAGATAAATTACATACACTTTTTCTAGATCAAAGGGAGATAACTTCGGGTCAGGGGACATAATAGACAACTAAACACTAACGTAACAGTGAAATGAAACTTTACACGCGGAAGCGTAATAGGTAAAACCTGTCGCACACACCTTGTGTAATGGTTGTTAAATATTATATGGGGGACATGAAGCAATTCATGTGTTGACCCTAAGAAAGTCAACTTTGTATGGGTAGTAAGTTAATTTACTATGTGAGGGCAGGTCTTATAAGACAACGGTCCGGTTCAGACATACCTCTAATGAATATAATATTGCATGTGAGAAGAGGGCTCACGCCAACCAGTCAAGTTTGTGGCGATTGCCAGTAGCCAAGTAGAGTTTTGCTACATTGTGACAATAGTCAGTAGAAGTCTATTAGAGTGCCCAAAGCCAGGTTATCTAGAGTCTTTGACAAAAAAAATTAGAGACATTAAATTTTTTTTAGAAACCTCTTGCGTCACAACCAATGAGTGAAAGTTGATGACGCAACACAGGAGGGGTGGGTGTGTGTCAAAGACTCGACCGCATCCCCTCCGCCAGGAAGAGCAGTCAATCTTGAAGAGGCCAGGAGGTGATACGGTGCCCGAGGTAAGGGCAGGGGAGATGAGGTAATGGGAGATGGTTATCCATTCCCTCATGAGACACGCAGGCGTTGTTCAGAGAGTTAGCACTCTAATCACGATAGCATCACGCCTCGTGGTAGCCACGGAGAAGTTGAGTATCCACTCAACATACCACGTCTGCGATCAGCGTGCCATGTGAGGTAACACGCACCAAGGTCAAGGTCGATCCGCGTGGTGTGTGACCACGGGATGAAAGGACGTCAGACGGGAGGACAGGACTTGTAGTGTGCACCTCGTTAGAGTAGCGATAGGGGTTTTGTGTTTAACTAAATAGATAGAGAGTTAGCATAGGCATTAGCCACTAGTGATAGATAATTTCTGTGGCTTTATGTTGTGTGTTTACTAGCGACTGTTACCTGCGTGTAGCGAGCCAACGGCAATAAAATGTACCAGTTATTTTCCTCGCACACGACTTGCAAGTTTTCTTGTTTGGTGTGGGAGAAGTATCCGATAGTGCCTGTCAGTTGAGTTGTTGACAAAAGTCATTCAATACTCCCAATAGTAGAAGGATATTAAAGATGTGCTTGTCGAGTCCACTTTCCTCCAGGGACGATAAGTCACATTAAATGGTGGAGCGAGTGGGGTAATACATAATACTCACATGAACTGGAGGCATAACAGGGCGTATGCATAGCGGAGTACCTGCATGTTGGGACATACTGAGTGGAATATATATAAGTATACATTGATGACTTTTAATGGAAGGACGTCCATTGGATATATGATGCCATTTCATTTAGGTTAGAGACATTACATTAATGCTGGTGACTTTACAGTGAGAAAGTTCCAGACAGGGTGAATGTGGATAGGTGGTAAGACACATTACATACCTAGTCACACGGGCACACGTCTACATAAGTCTTTATCCTATATCTTCTCTATTGATGGAGAGATTGTTTGTATTGTATTGTGTGGTGACATAGATAAAATATAATAGATAGAAATAGAGAAATTGATATAAGTTATAATAGAATATATTTCTATAGTAAGTAATTCTTTACTGCCTTGAAGTGTCTTTACTCAACTTGCTGACTTACCTGCTTTAACTATGGCCACTCCCAAAATAACTACCGCCGAACTGAGGGCAAACGGAGAGAAATTTGGGTTATCTGGTTCGGACTTAACTGATTACATACAGGAAAGAGAGCGAGAATTTCGTCAAGCAGAAAGGGAAGATGGAAAGGCTCAGTTGGATGCAGAAGAAGCCACAAAGATCAGAGAACATGAATACCGCATGAAAGAGCTAGAACTCAAGACACAAACTAAGGGAGAAATAGATGGAGTGGAAGGAAGTTCTTCTTCACCTGGTGCAACCCACATGATTGGACATGGGTACCATGCCATGAAGTTTCCCTTAGCTGTCTATGATCAGTCTAAGGAACGCGTTGACCAGTACGCTTCTCGCTTTGAAGCAATGTCAGTCGCTATGGGGCTGGATAGGGGCAGATGGGCTCTTAAATTATCCCAGGGATTAATAGGTTCGGGGTTCGAGGTGTACACACGCTTACCACCAGGACATGAAAATAATTACGAGGAATTAAATGCCGCTTTGATGAAGCATTTTGACATCACAGCACAAACGTATCGGAAGAAGTTTAGATCGTCTAGACGAGAGCCGGGAGAGCTATTCGCCGCCTACAGTTTAAGGCTTAAATCATATCTCCAAAAATGGATGGACTTGGCAGAGTTCAAGCGGGACTATGAGCGTCTGGAAGAAATGATGGTGGTCCATCAGATGCGACAGCAAATGTCAGAACCACTGAAGACATTTTTAGGAGAACAAGGGGCGGAACGGCTGGATGGTGTGAATAAGCTGGCGGAAAGATTCGTAGAAGTCCATGGGGAAGCTAAAGAACTAAGTACACAAACCAAAGGTCAGGAGAAACAAGAGAAAAAGAAACCTAAAAACTGGGAAGGAGAAAAAGTGGAACCTTATATAAAGACGTCAATGGAGAGTTCAGAGAAGGTGAAGGAAGGAAACCAGAGCACCTCGAATTCTTCAGCGAAACGACCGTGGTCCGAGAAGTGGTGTTCGATATGCCAGTCGCCCTCTCATAACACAAAGGACTGCAGATCGAAACCTAAAAGTTCTTACTTCGCAGCATGCAAAGTGACTCCTACAACGGTGATCACAGACAAGGCTGAGGTCGGCGAAGGAGCTAGGAACAAAAAGGACACACGGAAACCTTGGAAGGGAAAATGGTGCACACACTGCCGGTCGAAAACACATAATACTGTGGACTGCAGATGCAAGGCAGAAGACGCCAATTGCATAACCAACCTCGAGGAATCAAGAGAGGAAGGCAAGGAAACGGTCAAGGAGATGGAAGACACTCCGGACCAAGAGAGGCCACCTGTGGTTGAACTGATTGAAGTCAATGGCCAACAGGTTGCTTGTCTCTACGATACCGGTTTGGATGGGGAAGCTGTGATAGACGCCAGCCTAGTAAGCCCAGACCAACTAACAGGGGAGACCATAGAGATACAGCCGGCAATGAGGAGTGCTGTTACCATGACGCTGCCAATCGCCAAGGTGGAGATTAAATCCAGGTACGTCACGGGCATTATTCCAGCTGCTTTATTATCTGACTCCTTATTTCCCATGATCATTGGCACGAAATATGTCTTTTTGGGGATGCCCAAACCGCCAGCCCACCAGGGAACAGTAGCCAGTGGATTTCAAGGGAAGGAAAAAGAGGCAGAGACCCTATGCGACAACTCAGAGATAGGAGAATTGCATACTGCCCAGAGGAAGGATGCTACGTTGCATCCTTGCTACAGGAAGCTACAAAGAAGTGCTGAGCCACCAGAACGGGGACAGTACTTTCTGAGGAATCGGCTGCTTTACAGTAGATCCGGGAGAGGAGAAAACCTGCACGAGCAGTGGGTGGTTCCAGAGACCCACCGTCCTCATATTCTTCAGAGTGGACACACCATAGCAGAGAATAAACATATGGGTGTCAGAGAGACATTACAGAAAATTTCCGGCCATTATTGCTGGCCAGGAATGACCGGTGATGTACGCCGGTGGGTTAAGTCTTGTTCAGAGTGCCAGAAAGCACCACCCAACAAGCGAATTAAGAGGAAACTAGCTCTTAAGGTGGAAGACAAAGTGGAAGTATGGGGTCCAGACGAGACTAATATACTACAAGTAGGATGGAAAGGACCTTATCCTGTGGAAAAGGTTGTGTCCAAGAACATCTACAAAATCCGGATCGGGGAAGAGCAGAAAAATCTCCCTAGACATCTCATTAGGAAATATGAGGAGAGATCCGAGAATAAAGCTTCGCACTTTATGGTGATGGCAGCCATTGGGACAAAGGTTACCAGGCCAGACGAAGACCAGAGATCGCCAGTACAACATAGGAGGGCCTATGGGACAGTACGTGATAGGTCAGATTTACCCAACGAAAGGAGGAGGGAAATCACACGTCAGGGAAAGGACTAGAGTGAAACCTTCAATAGTAACCAAGTTCAGAAGAGGTGGGTTACGGCGGGAAAGGCGAGAAATACCCAGGACTCAAACCGAAGATTGGCTGACCAGATACAATATCGCCCAAGATGGTCCTGGAAGCAAAAATCCAGGAGGTTTGGGAAAGACGACTCGGTCCAACGCGGACGAGGTGGAATATCCCCAGAGGCAAAGCCGGGGGAAACCAAGAGGACATGGAAGCAGTGTTACAATCAGGATGGGACAATCCGTCTGTATTGTGAGCCGTCGCTGACGCAAGTCGAGAGAAAGTCGACCAGACGTACAGGAGCGATGAGCCAACAATCGTTTCAGTCATGAGTAGTATGGTAGGGTGTCTATGAGGTCGCCTACTGGATGAGGAGGTGAGCCATGTGAGGATCCAGTCATATCATCAACACGTGATGTTCATAGCTACTTCGCAGAAGCTCAACGCACGGTGGATGTGATGGACGTTGTTGCTGCAACAGGACAACTTCACAATGGAATACATCTCGGGTAAGGAGAATGTAGGAGCGGAGTTAGTATCTAGACATCCAACTTCAGAGGAAGAGGAATAGGTTGGTGCATCATAGGAATCAAAACTACATTGAAGAAGAGTCGAAGCGGTCAACTCTCTTAAGAGGGGGCCTATGTCACAGAATGATGATAGTTTAGTGATTCCCAGATAAAATTAAATGTAACATTAATGGCAATATAGGAGAAGGTTAACAATCGAGTCGTTCAATCTGAGAGAAGGATAAATGGAAGGTTATTGACCGATTATCAGGGACAGGTGCTCGCAGAGGTCAGTGACTACCGATCGTATCGGCCGACAAGAGGGAGACACGAATACATCGGAACGGGGAACACGAAGACGGTGTAATCTCTTTGAAGTGCGACGAGCAATGAACGAAGAAAGCGATCAACGGGGTCGGATGCTTTGAAGTATTAGCGTACGGGGAACCCCGGGAAACAACGTAAGCACGGAAAGAAACGAGCAACTAACCACTACGTGATTTCACCGCCTTTTGATGTGCAGGATACGTCAAGAGACGAGTGTTGATTGTAGATCAAACAATCAACGGGAGACTTGGACACTCGGTATAAATTGGTAGAAAAGTGGTTTTGTATTTAGTGTGCTACCAAACTGGACGGAAAGCTGGATTTATGTGTCCTGTAAATGAAAAGAAATATCCTCCCTTACAATGGGATAGAGTGCTTATGTGCGGATAAATTTCGATTCGGGGACTTACATTAATTCTATATATATAAGGTAAAACTAATATTAGAGTAATATTAGCATAGGGAAATATGTGTTTGTGCTTAGGGTTTACTATTGCTTTCTATTTAGTGAATAGTTTAGACTTTAGTGAATTCTGCTGTTTATGTCAGAGTATTCTTTCGGAAGCTTTTTCATTACGGCTGGAGAAAGACACTCACATAAACAGTAATATGAAGCAGACTTAAATCACCTGATTTAATGTTTATTACCCAGGTTCCACTACACCGCCTGACATATCAAAGAAGATAGAACAGTACGTCTCTTGTACAGAGAAAGCAGTGTTGATAATAAAGGAAAGAACTTTCACTTTAATCAGGCACTTCACAGGTGCAGTGAAAATATGTCACTATAGCAAATTCAACCTAAACAGTCAATAAGAGTGGGTGACATAACGAATGGCAAGAAACAGGTTTTGGTGAACCTTAGTGTAAAAACTTTAGTCAAGCAGAGAAAATAGGCTAAAACATTGGAATTGGGTACTCACCTAAACGAAACAGTGAAGAACTATAGACCAGTGTACCTATATTCAGAAAACTGTTAAATAACTGTGGACAGGTGTGATGTGTTTTCACTGATGGATTATAATAACATAAAAACGGAAAACTCTGTCTACTGAAAGGACTTACCGTGATCACATTACTTTACGGTGATACAGTGGTGAACAGTTGTTTTTTTCAATAACGGATTTACCTCCAGACTCAAGCTGAAAGGAGCATCCAGGGTGAGAACGTTCCAATTCTATGTGTGATGTCCGATGTTTTGGCCGTTTGAATATGCTAGAGAAGATACGAAGACTAACGTCCAAAAGTCCTATCTTGCACTCACATTAGCAGACTACTAACAACTACAGATACACATTCAATACATACAACTGACATAGTTTTCAACAATAAACAGGTTATTAATTGTTGGAGGAAACTGTTGTCAGGGTATGTTATGAAGGAGAGAGAGAGAGAGAGAGAGAGAGAGAGAGAGAGAGAGAGAGAGAGAGAGAGAGAGAGAGAGAGAGAGAGAGAGAGAGAGAGAGAGAGAGAGAGAGAGAGAGAAAGAGAGAGATATAGTGTATGAAAGACGGAAGGGAGGAGTGTAGACAAAAGTCATTCAATACTCCCAATAGTAGAAGGATATTAAAGATGTGCTTGTCGAGTCCACTTTCCTCCAGGGACGATAAGTCACACCGGCAATGGCAACTACTGAACTTAAAATTGCCAGGGAGATCACAAACAGCCAATACATGCTAGGATTGACTGCAACGTTAAGCAAAAGACAGTAAACTAACTTGTAACATATCACAGATTCTGTCAGCATAAACTTGATCATGTGGCAAGTCCTTCGCAGGACGGGACTCTCATACAACTCGACACGAAGACTCAACCCTTCATCATGTGACAAGTTCCTTGCAGGACGTGACTCTCATACAACGTGACACGAAAACTCAGCCCTTCATCTTTTGGCAAATCCCTCGCAGGTCGTGACTCTCATACAACTCGGCACGAAGACTCAGCCCTTCATTACGTGACAAGTCCCTCGCAGGACGTGGCTCTCATACAACTCGGCACGAAGACTCAGCCCTTCATCACGTGGCAAGTCCCTCGCAGGACGTGGCTCTCATACAACTCGCCGGGAATACCGAGCCCTTCATCATGTATCAAGTCTCAAGCATTCTCATGCCCAGGGTGTCTTCAACGTCCCACGCTCAAGGTCGCCTTGAGTTGTGCTCAATATCACGCCGACTGCCTTTATTTCCCGGAAGATTTACTGGTCCTCGTTGTAGACTAGATCGACTTGGTGAGTGGTATCACATCACGTCCTCGTTGTAGGCTGGATCGATGTGGTCAATGGTCTCACATCAAGTCCTCGTTGTAGGCTGGGTCGATGTGGTCAATGGTCTCACATCAAGTCCTCTTTGTAGGCTGGATCGATGTGGTCAGTGGTCTCACATCAAGTCCTCGTTGTAGGCTGGATCGATGTGGTCAATGGTCTCACATCAAGTCCTCGTTGTAGGCTGGATCGATGTGGTCAGTGGTCTCACATCAAGTCCTCGTTGTAGGCTGGATCGATGTGGTCAATGGTCTCACATCAAGTCCTCGTTGTAGGCTGGATCGATGTGGTCAATGGTCTCACATCAAGTTTGAGTTAGACGATAGTTAGATCATCGATGAAAACAGGTTTCCGCCAATGTGCATAGATATATGGATAGATAGATAGATAGACAGATAGATATATAGATAGATAGACAAATAGACAGACAGACAGACAGACAGACAGACAGACAGACAGGCTGAGCTTGTGTCTGTGAATACTATTTTCCATATCCCCCATCACCAATCTGTCGGCCATGACCTCACTTATACCGCACCATCAGTTTACCGTCAAACCGGAAGCCCGACTAAATCACGGGAATCAATTAATTCACGAGAAGCTACAGGAAAGGTTTCTTTGAATCCTGCCACCCCACTTCCGGCAATCACGCGTTCCAGTCTTTTGTTTAGATTACTGGCCGAGCGGTTTAGTATTTCCTAGCCCATCAGGCCAACGTCCACTCGAGTCGGGCCAGCGGTCTCCCGCCTGGGGTGTTCACTTCTATCCGATGTCGTCTGCATCTGTCCAAGTCAGCGTTGAAAACACACTTTGGTGTTACTATAAACATTCCGGTCTCCGGAGGCTGGCAATGTGCAGGCCAGAAATCGGGCCTCGGGACAAAGAGAGGATAAATAAATCTGGTTTTCCATTAACTGAAATCAGGAATCTGTCACGGCTTATTGAACTTGAATCTGATGAGGGGAAATGTAAATATACTCGATACAGTACCAACAATAATTTAGTATCTGGAAACTGTCATTACTTTTATTCCCTTTCCTCTTGTCTTTCGTCGTCTGCTGCTGCTGCTTTGTTGTCTTCTTCTACATGTACTTCTTAGTCTGGCTCTTATTATTATTATTATTATTATTATTATTATGTGGTTGAGGTTGTTCTTTTCTTCTTCTTCTTTCCTCTTTTCTATTTTTCTTTCTTTCTTTGCTTCTGTATTTCGTTATTATTATTATTATTATTATTATTATTATTATTATATTATTATTATTATTATTATTATTATTATTCTAGGCCGGTATTTACGTTGTATCTATTTCCGTGGCGAAGGAGTTACGGCCGCAGTTCGTAATCCCGCATACACGCGTTAGAAACAACTACTGGCGATTTGGCAGCAGACCGACTTGTGTTGGTTTGTTATGAAATGGTATGGGTGAAAGCAATGGCACACTTTTTTTTTTTGCATATCCTTTACAGGACATCGCTGTCAACAGCAGCATCTTTCAGCAGTCTGTAAATTTCTTGGCAAGATTACGCTCAGTAGTTTGCCATTGCTTTCTGAGCGGCCGGCTCAGTATCCCGCAAGTCACCAGCGGGGGTCGAACCGCTCCCAGTTCTCTCCCGCTACGAGACTGCGTGATAAACGGGATTACGGAGAAAGTGTTGTAACCCCTCAGCCAGAGAGACCGGCAATGGCGCACTACTGAACGGAAACTTCCCAAGAGATCACAACAGCAACAAATGCTGGTGTTGATTGCGATGTCCTGTAAAGGTTTTGCAACTAACTATTTACAACAAATCTGCTGTTCTCGTGTCTCTCGATGTTGGTGACTTCCTGTAGACAAATGTTGTGTATCTGTATATCAAACTGTTTATAAAACATGTTAATTCTTAACAGATTCAGTGACAAACAAAAAGTAAGCTTGGACCTGTCGCCTGTCGTCTCTGGGGGGGGGGGGGGGGGGGGGGGGGGGACAGTAGAATCAACAAGCACACTTCAACTTCCCTTTTTCCAATGTTGGGTCTATTGCCAGACCTTTGTCTACACACCCCCGTTTCGGTCTTCTATTCACTATATCTCTCTCTATTATCGCAATGCCATACCCCTCTTCACTTTCCTTCAGAACATACCCACACAACATTGTCCTCTAATAAATACTAACATTATGTATTGAATAAAAAGTGTCATAGGGTGTATGTAAAGACGTTGTTGGTGTGTTCTATCGTGTAGGTGAGATAAGAGTGACACTCTAAGACACAGTCCTCATTGTTCTCATCACACAACGGCATATATTGTCACCACAGCACAAAATTGGATTGAGCTCACCCAGTGTAGTTTCTCTCTGACTGGTGATGAGGATGTCTTCACAATATCCTTGACTTGTGAAATAACATGTATTTTCACAACAGCGTGTTTTTTTTATATGTAATGTCTTTCCGGTTGACATATCCAACATTATGAATGTTTTTCTAAAAATCCAGGGAATGTTTACACCTCCGATACAGTTACTGAATGATTGTCTATAGATGTAGGACTAATCACAACCCTGCGTATATATTCCACTGACACACTGTGTAAAGTCCAAGAATGTTCTATTCTTCAGAGTAAAAGTTCTGGTATTACAGTTTGTTTGTATTTATCTTATGGTCATGTGAACCATATTGCTAATCCGTTCTATGTGGAGTTGACATATCTTCTGCTGTCATTATCCTATCAGGACATACTTATTAGGCCGTTACTTTTAGAACTGGTTGACATGTATATGTGCTATCAGACTTCAATCTGGCCGATATTTATCACTGGGTCCATTCTTTCTTTTCGGGAGTGTTGTTATTTCTTTGTTCATTGGAACCTGGTGAATATACAATATCAGGTGCTATCAACCTAACTCAAACTCATTAGAGGTGAGAGTAGGCTTATGGCCGTTATCAGTTATTACGAGTGCACTGACACCTTACTCAATCCACTAAGTTACTTCTTAGCTAATTGCGGCCTACACTCAATATTACGGTAACACACTCAAGTATACTACGCCAGACTTCTACTCTACACCACAACTACCTTATAACTATCCTCGGCTGAATCGGGAATACTATTGCACATCAATACAAATGCTCGTCGGTTTCATCCAACTTGAAACACTGTACATCCCTTTCCGTAATAGCTCAAGAATAAATCCCCACTATCTCTCATGGAAGACTAGTAGCACACTAAATTAACCTAGAATAATCAGACTATTAATACTCTGGCTCTGTACAACTATACTGGCCTATTCCACCAATTTTCCCCCTGTCCTCCGTCCTGTCGTTTGATCTATACAACAACCGAAATTCTCCTTTGATACAAGGTCATTTCGGGACATCAATGAATATCCACTCGTTTCTCGGACACTACGGCCATACGTCTCCGTTACTTCAAAAGACATCTGATAGTTTATCGTAACTACGTCTTCGTTGTTCAAAGGGTACTGCTAGTGTTTAAAGTAACGATCGCTATCGTTTGAAAATTACAGGTGCGTCAACTTCTTACCACAACTGTCTCTGTCGTTTCAGCCATTTCACGACAGGACCAAACAAAAATCGATGGCGGAAAATGCGAAGTATGGGTGTGTCATAGTTATGACCTCACAGTTGCTAATATGGTGGCAAAAGTGTGTTATATATTAAATTAAGGGTGTTGCATAGAGAAAACTATTGCATGTAAACCTATGGCAGACACGGCAAGTCGATTCAAATGATGAATCATCCCATGTCACTTAATGCCACGAGTTCAGTATTTTGGGTCAACGTTACCAAGAATTCACCCCCCCCCCCCTGTTCGCTTGCTTTGAACACGAGCGTAGTCTATTAACGTGCTATTACTACTATTAGTTGTTAATATCAGGGAGTGAACTAGACTGACTTTTGCGTGTGCATTAGCTTTCCTAGTTACCAGTATCCCTCGCCATCAAGCGAACCCATCTCGACTTCTGAGGTTCTAATAATTTACGTTCCAAGTCTACAGCGAGAAGTCATAATTTAAGTCCAACTGACCATCGCACGGAACGAACCTGCTACCCGGTCTTCACGTAAGAAATTTTAAGCGCGGGGGTGTTACACCACTTCCCCAAGCGTTCATGATAGGATAACTTCTATTATATCTTTTGTTTCGTTTTGCTCTGGTCCTAAAGTTTAAATACCCCACTTATTGCCACGGTTAACGTCTTAGTTAGTTGCATATTCTTTAAAGGACATCGCAGTCAACCCCAGTATTCTTTGGCGGTTTGTGATGTCTTGGCAAGTCTACGTTCAGTAGTTTGCTATTGCTGTCTGAACGACCGGCTCTCATACCATTGTATGAAACCTAACGCAAAGCGGTCGGCTGCCAAATCTTCCGCAGCTGTGTTTCGAAGGGGGTATTCGGCGTTATGTATTGCGTCCGTAACCCATTCACCACAGAGCCGGCTAGCGTCTTAACATACTTGAAATATAACAGAATAATTAACCCTGAATCTTTAACGGCTAATTAACACGCGCAGAGACAGTCCTGCACAAACTCGCCCTTGAAGGGTTAGCGGGACTTATCCTGGATTAACAGTGTCGCCACAGTGGCTTTGTGGGAGATGTACTTGCCTACCAAGACAGTTGCTCGAGTTCTGTCCTCAGAGACAAAATACTCTTTTCGACTTGTACGTCTTTGGAGTTGTTCCAGGCTCACAATGTCATTATTTGTGTATAAGCCACACCCCGAAGTTATCTCATCTTCACGTCTAATGTCATTATTTAAGTATAAACCACACCCCAGAGTTATTTTATCTTCATGTCAAATGTCATTATTTGTGTATAAGCCACACCCCGAAGGTATCTCATCTTCACGTCTGATGTCAAAGTATAAATCACACCCCAGAGTTATTTTACCTTCATATCAAATGTCATTATTTGTGTATAAGCCATGACCCGGAGTTCTCTCCTCTTCAAGTCAGTTATCATTATTTGTGTTTAAACCATACCTGGAATTTGTCTCCTCTTCACGTGAATTGTCATTATGTGTCTGTGAGCCATACCCCGGAGTTATCTCATATCACGTCAATGTCATTATTTAAGTGGAGGTCAGCATGGCGTGTTCTTAAACATCCGGTGTGCTGGGTTTAACCCCTGCACCGGGCAGTTGGATTAAAATGTTGCCCTTTCGTCCTTGACTTGGGGACGTAAATTACAAGTACTTCTGAAGTCGGAGTGGGTCCGCCTAATCGCGACGGACACTGTCATTGGGGAAAGCTAATCCACACACAAAATTCAGTCCAGCACTACTAGAAGTAGTGTGTATGGACTACGCTTGAGTTCAAAGTGAGCGGGTGCAAAAAAAAATACTGAAGTATAAAACATGGCCCGGTTAGTTTCAGTGATTATGTGAGACATCATGTGTGTGTGTCTAGATGTGGGGATGTGTGTGTGGGTGTATGTGTGTCTGTGGGGGGATGTGTGTGTGTGTGTGTGTGTGTATGGGAGGCGTGTGTGGGGATGTGTGTGTGAGGATGTGTGTGTGTGAGGGGGGTGTATGTGTAGGGGTGTGAGTTGAGGTCTGTGGGGGTTGGGGGATGGGTGTGTGGGGGGGGGATGTGTGCGTGTGAGAGATGTGTGTATGTGAGTGGGGGATGCCTGTGCAGGTGAGGGATGTGTGTGTGTGGGGGTGTGTGGGGATGTGTGTGTGGAATGTGTGTGTGGTGGGTGTGCGTGGTGAGGGTATGTGTGGGGGTGTGGTAAGATGTGTGTGTGGGTTGCGGGATACTGTGTGGGTGGGGACATGTGTGGGTAGGTGGGGGTGTTGGTGTTGGTGGGTAGTTGGATGTGTGGGTGTGGGTTGTGTGGGTGGATGTGTGTAGGTGGTGTGGGAAATGTGTGTATGGGTGGGGGA
>JACEFZ010023597.1:220000-275000 GCA_014155875.1 Cepaea nemoralis
GGATACTGGTATAAATAAGTGGATTGTTTTATCCTGGCTGAGATAGCTAGACCAAGTTAGGATACTGGTGTATATAAGTGGATTGTTTTATCCTGGCTGAGGTATATAGACCAAGTTAGGATACTGGTGTATATAAGTGGATTGTTTTATCCTGGCTGAGGTATATAGACCAAGTTAGGATACTGGTATATATAAGTGGATTGTTTTATCCTGGCTGAGATAGCTAGACCAAGTTAGGATACTGGTGTATATAACTGGATTGTTTTATCCTGGCTGGGGTATATAGACCAAGTTAGGATACTGGTGTATATAAGTGGATTGTTTTATCCTGGCTGAGGTATATAGACCAAGTTAGGATACTGGTGTATATAAGTGGATTGTTTTATCCTGGCTGAGGTATATAGACCAAGTTAGGATACTTGTGTATATAAGTGGATTATTTTATCCTGGCTGAGGTATATAGATCAAGTTAGGATACTGGTATATATAAGTGGATTGTTTTATCCTGGCTGAGATAGCTAGACCAAGTTAGGATACTGGTATATATAAGTGGATTGTTTTATCCTGGCTGAGGTATATAGACCAAGTTAGGATACTGGTGTATATAAGTGGATTGTTTTATCCTGGCTGAGGTATATAGACCAAGCTAGGATACTGGTATATATAAGTGGATTGTTTTATCCTGGCTGAGATACCTAGACCAAGTTATCGAGAACATCCGTTCCATTCCAGCCATGGATAGCCGTCTCAAGCTCGGAAACAGATGAGTTGATATTTAGACATTCATGTAGTGTCGATCGTGTATTAGTTTAATCGATTTTTGTTTGTTTGTTCTGTGCTGACGAAGGCTTTGGCCGCAACGTTCATTATTTTTTGTAGTTGTGCTTTGGTAAAGCTCTCAACCTACTTCTCGTTTTTCAGTGATTCATTCTAGACCAAGTTAGGATACTGGTATATATAAGTGGATTGTTTTATCCTGGCTGAGGTATATAGATCAAGTTAGGATACTGGTATATATAAGTGGATTGTTTTATCCTGGCTGAGGTATATATAGATCAAGTTAGGATACTGGTATATATATCAGTGGATTGTTTTATCCTGGCTGAGGTATATATAGATCAAGTTAGGATACTGGTATATATAAGTGGATTGTTTTATCCTGGCTGAGGTATATAGACCAAGCTAGGATACTGGTACATATAAGTGGATTGTTTTATCCTGGCTGAGATACCTAGACCAAGTTAGGATACTGGTATATATAAGTGGATTGTTTTATCCTGGCTGAGATACCTAGACCAAGTTAGGATACTGGTATATATAAGTGGATTGTTTTATCCTGGCTGAGATACCTAGACCAAGTTAGGATACTGGTATATATAAGTGGATTGTTTTATCCTGGCTGAGGTATATATAGATCAAGTTAGGATACTGGTATATATAAGTGGATTGTTTTATCCTGGCTGAGGTATATAGATCAAGTTAGGATACTGGTATATATAAGTGGGTTGTTTTATCCTGGCTGAGGTATATAGATCAAGTTAGGATACTGGTATATATAACTGGATTGTTTTATCCTGGCTGAGATACCTAGACCAAGTTAGGATACTGGTATATATAAGTGGATTGTTTTATCCTGGCTGAGATACCTAGACCAAGTTAGGATACTGGTATATATAAGTGGATTGTTTTAATCTGGCTGAGATACCTAGACCAAGTTAGGATACTGGTATATATAAGTGGATTGTTTTACCCTGATACTGGTATATATAAGTGGATTGTTATATCCTGATACTGGTATATATAAGTGAATTGTTTTATCCTGGCTGAGGTATATAGACCAAGTTAGGATACTGGTATATATAAGTGGATTGTTTTATCCTGGCTGAGATACCTAGACCAAGTTAGGATACTGGTATATATAAGTGGATTGTTTTATCCTGGCTGAGGTATATAGACCAAGTTAGGATACTGGTATATATAAGTGGATTGTTTTATCCTGGCTGAGGTATATAGACCAAGTTAGGATACTGGTATATATAAGTGGATTGTTTTATCCTGGCTGAGGTATATAGATCAAGTTAGGATACTGGTATATATAAGTGGATTGTTTTATCCTGATACTGGTATATATAAGTGGATTGTTTTATCCTGGCTGAGGTATATAAATCAAGTTAGGATACTGGTATATATAAGTGGATTGTTTTATCCTGGCTGAGGTATATAGATCAAGTTAGGATACTGGTATATATAAGTGGATTGTTTTAAACTGGCTGAGGTATATAGATCAAGTTAGGATACTGGTGTATATAAGTGGATAGTTTTATCCTGCTACTGGTATATATAAGTGGATTGTTTTATCCTGGCTGAGGTATATAGATCAAGTTAGGATACTGGTGTATATAAGTGGATTGTTTTATCCTGGCTGAGGTATATAGACCAAGTTAGGATACTGGTGTATATAAGTGGATTGTTTTATCCTGGCTGAGGTATATAGACCAAGTTAGGATACTGGTATATATAAGTGGATTGATTTATCCTGGCTGAGATAGCTAGACCAAGTTAGGATACTGGTGTATATAACTGGATTGTTTTATCCTGGCTGGGGTATATAGACCAAGTTAGGATACTGGTGTATATAAGTGGATTGTTTTATCCTGGCTGAGGTATATAGACCAAGTTAGGATACTGGTGTATATAAGTGGATTGTTTTATCCTGGCTGAGGTATATAGACCAAGTTAGGATACTTGTGTATATAAGTGGATTATTTTATCCTGGCTGAGGTATATAGATCAAGTTAGGATACTGGTATATATAAGTGGATTGTTTTATCCTGGCTGAGATAGCTAGACCAAGTTAGGATACTGGTATATATAAGTGGATTGTTTTATCCTGGCTGAGGTATATAGACCAAGTTAGGATACTGGTGTATATAAGTGGATTGTTTTATCCTGGCTGAGGTATATAGACCAAGCTAGGATACTGGTATATATAAGTGGATTGTTTTATCCTGGCTGAGATACCTAGACCAAGTTATCGAGAACATCCGTTCCATTCCAGCCATGGATAGCCGTCTCAAGCTCGGAAACAGATGAGTTGATATTTAGACATTCATGTAGTGTCGATCGTGTATTAGTTTAATCGATTTTTGTTTGTTTGTTCTGTGCTGACGAAGGCTTTGGCCGCAACGTTCATTATTTTTTGTAGTTGTGCTTTGGTAAAGCTCTCAACCTACTTCTCGTTTTTCAGTGATTCATTCTAGACCAAGTTAGGATACTGGTATATATAAGTGGATTGTTTTATCCTGGCTGAGGTATATAGATCAAGTTAGGATACTGGTATATATAAGTGGATTGTTTTATCCTGGCTGAGGTATATATAGATCAAGTTAGGATACTGGTATATATAAGTGGATTGTTTTATCCTGGCTGAGGTATATATAGATCAAGTTAGGATACTGGTATATATAAGTGGATTGTTTTATCCTGGCTGAGGTATATAGACCAAGCTAGGATACTGGTATATATAAGTGGATTGTTTTATCCTGGCTGAGATACCTAGACCAAGTTAGGATACTGGTATATATAAGTGGATTGTTTTATCCTGGCTGAGATACCTAGACCAAGTTAGGATACTGGTATATATAAGTGGATTGTTTTATCCTGGCTGAGATACCTAGACCAAGTTAGGATACTGGTATATATAAGTGGATTGTTTTATCCTGGCTGAGGTATATAGATCAAGTTAGGATACTGGTATATATAAGTGGGTTGTTTTATCCTGGCTGAGGTATATAGATCAAGTTAGGATACTGGTATATATAACTGGATTGTTTTATCCTGGCTGAGATACCTAGACCAAGTTAGGATACTGGTATATATAAGTGGATTGTTTTATCCTGGCTGAGATACCTAGACCAAGTTAGGATACTGGTATATATAAGTGGATTGTTTTAATCTGGCTGAGATACCTAGACCAAGTTAGGATACTGGTATATATAAGTGGATTGTTTTACCCTGATACTGGTATATATAAGTGGATTGTTATATCCTGATACTGGTATATATAAGTGAATTGTTTTATCCTGGCTGAGGTATATAGACCAAGTTAGGATACTGGTATATATAAGTGGATTGTTTTATCCTGGCTGAGATACCTAGACCAAGTTAGGATACTGGTATATATAAGTGGATTGTTTTATCCTGGCTGAGGTATATAGACCAAGTTAGGATACTGGTATATATAAGTGGATTGTTTTATCCTGGCTGAGGTATATAGACCAAGTTAGGATACTGGTATATATAAGTGGATTGTTTTATCCTGGCTGAGGTATATAGATCAAGTTAGGATACTGGTATATATAAGTGGATTGTTTTATCCTGATACTGGTATATATAAGTGGATTGTTTTATCCTGGCTGAGGTATATAAATCAAGTTAGGATACTGGTATATATAAGTGGATTGTTTTATCCTGGCTGAGGTATATAGATCAAGTTAGGATACTGGTATATATAAGTGGATTGTTTTAAACTGGCTGAGGTATATAGATCAAGTTAGGATACTGGTGTATATAAGTGGATAGTTTTATCCTGCTACTGGTATATATAAGTGGATTGTTTTATCCTGGCTGAGGTATATAGATCAAGTTAGGATACTGGTATATATAAGTGGATTGTTTTATCCTGGCTGAGGTATATAGATCAAGTTAGGATACTGGTATATATAAGTGGATTGTTTTATCCTGATACTGGTATATATAAGTGGATTGTTTTATCCTGGCTGAGGTATATATAGATCAAGTTAGGATACTGGTATATATAAGTGGATTGTTTTATCCTGGCTGAGGTATATAGATCAAGCTAGGATACTGGTATATATAACTGGATTGTTTTACCCTGGATGAGGTATATAGATCAAGCTAGAATGCTGGTGTCTGTCTGTGGATTATTTTGTCATGTCTGAGGCATATAGACCAAGCTAGGATACTGGTGTATATATGTGGATTGTTTTGTCCTATCTGAGGTATATAGACCAAGTTTAGATGCTGGTTTATATATGTGGATTGCTTTGTCCTGTCTGAGGTACCTAAACCAAGCTAGGATGCTAGTATATTGTGGGTGGATTGTTTTGTCCTGGCTGAGCTATATAACCAACTCACTGGACAAATGGCACGAATATTAAAGAACAAACATGTTTCAATAACTACTAAGAAAGCACTATACAACACAATCTTCCTACCAACTCTATGTTACCAATGCCAAACCTGGACAATGACAGAAAAAGAGAAAAGAAAAATCACAACAAAAGAAAAAAGATTCCCGAGAAGAATACTCAATGTTTCAAGAAGAGCTAAGATCAGAAATGAAGAAATCAGGACTAAAAAAAAAGGGGGGAGGGGGAAGAGGGGTTATGGCTGCACTAGATTTTATTAGAAGGCAGCAAGTCAAATGGTTTAGCCATGCAAGTAGGTTACCAACTAACAGTATACCACAACAAACAATGATGTACAGACCAGACGGAAGCAGAGGAAGAGGCCGACCACGTAAACGATGGACGCAGGGAATAACAGAGTCCATGGGAATATCGATACATGAATCCCATAAGCGGGCACTCTCCCGCTGTTTATACTTCACCTCGACACCGCAAGGTACAAGAGGAACATGATGAGATGAGATGAGGTGAGAATTATAGACCGGTTGCAAAAGCAATCGTCTGTCAATGGGCGGACAAGGATACTTCTTTCCTACAGACAGAAACCAAGGATTGGAACAGGCGTCGTTTGATGCGTGAAGCGGCTAATTTAACCCCTCTGAGTCACATTAGTACTTTATGCATCATTTGTTTTAAAAAGCATTCGTTGACAAAGGAAGCATAAATCCCCGGAGCCAGATAGAATCACCAAGGAAGAAATTATAGCTTTCGTGAATTGGGTAAAGAGATAACAACATTGTGAAAGGGTATGTACAAACACTGGATATATACAGGACGATCTCCTAAAATCTAAACATAGCTCTACCAAAGAAATCTAGTACCTCGATTATGGAGAGCATCCCAGAATTATTTAATTTAATTTTGTGACTACAATACTGATGACAGTTAAAATGCGAAGAATAGGAAATAAAATAAAGAAATTGGAAATGATCAGCAACGATTTGTGGAGGATGAAAGCACAAACAACGCCATACACATCTTGAGAACATCAACAGAGAGAATGATTGAAATGAACAGATATCTATGTGTGTGCTTTGCTGACTACAATGAAGCAGTTAATAAACTGAAATACAAAGACATGGTTAGGACTTTGGGCATTTTAAATATTGACAGCAAAGAGCTGAGAGTAAAACAATCCATAATGGCAACGTAGAAAGTCATACGCATTAACAACCAAATGGAAACTTCTCAACACATGAAACAAGATGTTAGACAGGGTAGTGCACTGTCACATGGTTTGTTCAGTTTGTACAGGGAAATAATAATGAAATCAATACAAGACACGCCAGGAGAAGCAGTTGGCGGGCAAAACGCAAACAATCTACATTACGTCGATGTCATGTTGTGGGTCATCTGAAAATAAAACACAACTGCAAGAAATGATAGATATAATTGCAACGGAAAGTACAAAAATTATAACTTAGTCTGAATGGCAGAAAAATAGAAGTAGCGGTAGTTACAAAGAATGTCTTCCCACGTGCAACACCAAAGTGAAGGGAACCATTCTGAAACAATTCAATGTATTCAAGTGTATGGTTACTTTAATAACGGCAGATAGAAGATGTAGTAAAGAAGTTAACCATAGGATAGCCTAAGTAAAAAAGCTCCACTTTACACGATGAACACAATATCTGCAATATATCCGTATCAGTCGAGATGAGAAAAATCTTAATAATTATCTTGAATAACGAAGACAGAAACAATAGATTTCACGATTTATTGCCTGGCATATTTCGCTGCATCTCGTCGGGTGCATACTACAACATAAAGTAAAATAACTAGATAAATCCTTCAAGCTGAAATATACACATGTTCGCACAGTAATGTCAATTGTCTACCACGGTAATTTTAAACTGACTATTATGTCTTTCTGTTTGCACAAAACTGACCTGCGTAGATTAATCATTATGGCTTCTGCAAACTTTAACAAGCGACTATTTTGTGTATTAATTACTTAATACTTAATAGCTATATTGAAAACATCCTGATGTACGAAAGAGAATCATGGACATTCAGCAAGCAGGTGAGGGATTATGTGGACGATGTGGAGATGTATAGAAGAATGTGGATTATGTGGACGATGTGGAGATCTATAGAAGAATAAAGAGAACACCGTGTATAAAAAAGGCAATGACGATATCTTGAATGACGTCAACTCACAAAGAGAACTGGTTACTCGCATAAACTGAAGACAGCCACATTCTACGGTCTGCTTCAAAATCGACCGCAGCGGTGTTTCGAACGCGGTATGCAAGATTACTAACTGCGTCCATAACTCCTCCGCCATGGAACTGGTTATTTAAGAGCCGGATGATAATTCATGGTCGGGACAAGAACAGTGAGCTGATCCACGACTCTGACGATCGTGCAAGATGGCGAAATATGACCGCCCGTGCATGGCACATGATGATGGATAATTCTACTTGGGCACTTTAGTTCGAGACATGCGCATTTCTTCTAGATCTCTTGAGCTTCATAAAGTTCACAATGCAATCACAACTCCAGATTGCGTGTTGTATGCTTATTTCCACATCCTTGTCTGATCCCCCAGCTTATTGTCCGTTGTTGTTGAGATGTACGTATGCATCCACTTCCTGTAGCTGTGTTTGCTCAAAGGAAGTCTGGACATAATTTGCCTTCTGTATGTATTCTCACGATCTTGTAATTTTGTGTCGTCTTTTGTTGACCTGGAGTGATACATTGGCATTGAGGCGAAATAGTAAAACTGACCATGTTTCTCAGATCAAACTGGCGAAACTGTCAGGCAGTTACACTGATAATGGCATGAGTGCGATCGGACGAGAGTTCGATACCTGGGCTGGTCGCTAGTTAAGAGAGGAAAAGATGGCCACTTGTCCCTCCGTGAGCTCGGGTCTACAAAATGAAAAATGAGATGATTCTAACTAATTAGACCCGTAGCGGGTTTCTCCTTGGATACATTTGTTTGTCAGATCAAAAATGGGTGTCGAGAAATGTCTAGGGAAGTAAAGGCCACGTGACACAGCGAGTGCCGATTAGTTTATAAAATGTGGGTCTAGCACCATATACCCAATACGCCTTAAAGCCTGGTAAAAGTTCTTTAGCCTATTGCCTTGAATGTGGAATTGTGTGCGCGGCGCATCGCTTGTGGTAGTTTATTGCAAACACAGTGTCTTGCAACCACAGTCTTGTCATCACTGCAGATCAAGACTCAGTTCATATATTGATGCAGAGTGTGTCCGGACATGTACCACTGAGAGGGTGCACCCATCCATTTGTTTGTGCGCTCTCTTTGAACTCAAGCGTAGTCCATACACTCTACTTCTAGTAGCACTGAACTGAATTTTGCGTGTGGATTAGCCTTCCCCATTAGTAGTAGTAGTAGTAGTAGTAGTAGTAGTAGTAGTGTAGTAGTAGTAGTAGTAGTAGTAGTAGTAGTAGTAGTAGTAGTAGTAGTAGTAGTAGTAGTAGTAGCAGCAGCAGTAGTAGTAGTGGTAGTAGAGATCAATAGAGAAAATACTGGACAGTTGTGCAACATGACGTGGAGAAACATAGACTTCAGAATTACACTGTAGCAGTACACGAGACAGAAGGCTGTGGACAGATATGATCACAACTGTCAGCATGCGCGGGGGTGGGGGATGGGAGGTTCTTTACTGTGATGTTTACTTACGTTTTTTCCCCAGAGAATACAAACAATATCTTCTATTGACTTGACTCGTGGGTCTAATTGTTCTGTGACTTTTATAATCTATCGTACCGTTCCAGATGTCTATGGAAAGGCAGTGTTCTTCACAATCTGCAGTACCAGATTTCTTTTATGTGTAAACAGTTTCTCTGTCCTAGCAACATCTATGTAAACCTATCAACTTCAGTTCCATCAATGACCAAGTCAGCTGTCGAGTCTCATTAGATGCATGTGACTTGTCGTAGTCTGGTAGGCTGTTTATATTACAGAAAAACATCGATTAACCGTCACGCGTGTAACAAAAGTCTCTACCCGCCATCGGCTAAAAAAAGAAGAAGAAGAAAAGATACACCATAAAGGATGCTATTTTCAATGTAGCGACTGCCTGGGCTGATGTTAAAGTGTCTAACCTAAGGAATGAGTGGGATAAACTCTTGACTGAACCTATTGACGAAACTGAAGGAATTGAGACTGTAAGTGTTGACGAAATTGTGCAACTGTGCAACAATGTAGGACTAAACAGGGACAACTTTACGGCAGGAGAAGTAGCAGATTGGTTGGAATGTGACAAAATGGATGGTTGATTTGAAATTTTGAACGATGAAGAAATCGTTTCTAGTGTGATTATCACTGAAGAAGAAGAAATTGATGACGATGAAGGGTAAGTTCTGAACCGAAAACCTACAACTAGCCACTCAGAAGCAGAAACAATGTTATCAAAGTGCATCGACTGGTTTGAAATGCAAGAGGAGAAAAATGCAACACAGAACCTACTTCTGCGTAAGGTACGGAACATCGCCGCCCAGAAAGCTCGAGCCTCAAAGTCACAGAAGAATATGACAGATTATTTTAAAGTAACGTAGGTTCATAGTATTACAATACAGTTCTGTACATTACTACTCTTATATTAAAACGTATATTGATCGTTTTGTAAAATTAAATACAATATATATTGGGACGCAGAGGTGTTTCCAAGGCACCAGGGCCGGGTTATATACTGGCCAAGACCTATTGACGCGTCCTCGTCGAGCGTCCTGGGCAACAGGTCCCTTCGGGGTCCTGGCTAAAGTCAGTAGGATCGCCGATTCCTCCGAAGTCGGAGAGTGCCTGCCTGTACGGCGAGGAACCACCAGTCTGCACACCAATAAGTCAGACATGGGACAACGGATACTCACGCAAACTTCAGGTCCTGTATGACATCACACTGATGTTGGACAACAGGATGCCTTCATCCGACATACAGGACTTCGCGTTGGAGCTCAAGCCAACGAACACAAGCAAGCAAGCAGTATATATTATTCACGTTTAAAGGATTTTATTTTCATTTTCGTCTCAAGCCCGCAGTGAAATCACTACTGTACATAGGTATTAATAGATCTCTGTTATCCGTCTATTTGGTTTTCCGTCACAGCCCTGGCCCCCAACACTGACGGTTAATCGAAGTTTCACTGTATATTTCAACTTGTCTCGGTTCTTCGTGTCTTCAACCATTATCTTATTTCGTCTTCTGGGTTTCCCAATATCAACAGGCATTTAGGCAAACAGGGGGACCAATGGATAGATAAGCACAGTAGAAACTCAAACAGTAGATATTTTAGTAAATAGTAATAATAATAATAATAATAATAATAATAATAATAATAATAATAATAATAATAATAATAATAAGCAGAGGAAGAAGGAGAAGGAGATGCTTAGGTGCCTGCTGATAGTTTCACCTTCTTTATATTATCTAGTGTATCTTCTGACCTGTGATTCTTTCCTTTGCTTCAACCAATATCTGTGAATTTATGTCTCAGCCGTCGACAGCGCACTCACAGCTCCATTGGCACCTTGCCGTCTTGACAGACGATAGTTTGTGCTTTAAAAAGGCATAATAACTTTTAACTATGGCGGTAGCGAGTGTGACTGATAAGGCCAATTTGCGCTGTAAATGTCCGTTCACAGTGGGTGCATCTGAACACGTGGTCATTTCCACCATCATGCACCATCTTACGTCTCAAAAGCTTGGTGTGTGACTTTTCTGCAATAATTTTCTCCTTTGACTTTATTCCATTTCTGATATTTGCCCTCCATGCAACACGTTCAGCGGCGACTTGCTCCCAATGTGCATTATCAATGCCTGTATCAATCATGTCCCGCTTACACACATCTTTGTATCGTAGTAGAGGCCGACCCTGAGATCTCTTACCCATCTGTAATTCACCAAAAAAGATATCCTTTGGTATTCTACCATCATCCATCCTCCTAAGATGTCCTATCCATCTAAGTCTACGAAGACTGAGCATGGAATAAACTGTCACACAACCTGATCTTTCCAATACTTCAGTATTTGTGATTTTGTCTTGCCACTTAATACCAAGAATTCTTCGCAGACACCGCATATGAAAGCTGTTTAAATTGTTCTCTTGGTGTGAGTAAGTTGTCCAGGTTTCACTGCCATAGAGAAGAGTACTAAGGACACAGGCTTGATAGACAAGGACTTTTGTTTTGCAGTAAGCTTCCTGTTCTCCCAGACTCTTTTTCTTAACCTGTTCATTGTTGTTGCTGCCTTACCAATCCGGATGTTGATTTCCTGATCTAGGGATAATTTGCTATTTACCACTGATCCTAGATATGTAAAATGGTCTACTATCTCTAGTTCGGCGTCGTCAATAAAGATTGATGGTACCCCATGTGCACCTTGTGACATAATCTGTGTCTTCTTTTTGCTAATTGTTAAACCAAATTCAGAACAAGCATTGGAGAATGCAGATAGTAGACATTGCAATTCTTCCTCAGAGTGGGTCGTAACTGCAGCATCATCTGCAAAAAGCAACTCTCTGATCAGTACCCTCCTAATTTTGGTCTTAG
Source organism: Cepaea nemoralis (assembly GCA_014155875.1). Lineage (NCBI taxonomy): Eukaryota > Metazoa > Mollusca > Gastropoda > Stylommatophora > Helicidae > Cepaea > Cepaea nemoralis. The sequence goes on from JACEFZ010023597.1 coordinate 231,731, forward strand.
CCTTCAATCTCTGAGCATTGTAGAGGCCGCCATCTGAGCGTGAGTGAATGTATATACCACCATCCTGATCACGAAATGCATATTTCAGTAGAAGTGAAAAGTATATTCCAAAGAGGCTGGGAGCTAGTACACAACCTTGCTTAACTCCACTCTTGATTTCAAATTCTTCAGAAGTTGCACCATCAAACTTGATTATACCCTTCATGCCTGTGTGGAACGATTCCACAATGGACAGAAGAGTTGGTGGGAGGCCAATCTTCTTTAGTGCCTTGAACAGACCCTCACGACTGACCAAATCAAATGCCTTTGTGAGGTCAATGAAGGCAATAAACAGTGGTTGATTCTGCTCACGGCATTTTTCTTGCATTTGTCGCAATGAGAATATCATATCAGTGGTAGATAGGTTCTGTCGAAAGCCACACTGTGATTCGGGGTAGACTTGATCTCCTAGGACTTGAAGTCTGCGCAGAACAATTCTGGCAAATACTTTTCCAACAATACACAGAAGTGAGATACCCCTATAGTTGTTGCAGTCGCTCCGATCGCCCTTGTTCTTGTACAGTGTTATGATGCTTGAATCTTTGAAATCATGTGGGACTTGTCCTTCACGCCAGCATAGCTCTATTAGCTGGTGGATCTGTATAGTGAGTGTGCCTTGCCCACTCCTGATAACCTCTATTGGAATCCCATCCTTACCTGGAGCCTTGCCAGATGCAAGTTCATTTATAGCACACTTAACTTCTGTTATGGTGGGAAGTGTGTCCAGGTGGTCAAGAGTTGGTAGAGCCTCTATGGCGTTGAGGGCATCATCCGCTAGTTTGGTCTCACTTGAGTAAAGCTCCAAATAGTGCTCTACCCATCTGTCCATCTGCCGTTTCTTGTCAGTGATGATTTCTCCAGTCAAGGTTTTCAATGGTGCACTTCTTTTGATCACTGGACCACAGGCTTTCTTTATTCCTTCATACATGCTTCTTATGTCTCCCTTATCACTTGCGATTTGAATGGACTCACATAACTTGATCCAATAATCATTTGCACACTGCCTGGCAGCCTTTTGCACATCCTTCCTAGCTTGCCTTAGCTCATTCAGAGTGTTACGCGTTGGTCTTTCCTTGTTTCTTAAGAGAGCTTTCTTCTTCTTATCAATCAAGGGCTGCAGAGTCTCGCTGTTGGCCGCAAACCAGTCCTGCCTCTTATGATCCACAGTGCCGTAAACCCCTACGGCAGTTTTATAAAGAGTTTCCTTAATTTGACCCCACTTTTCATTTACTGTACAATTTTCTGGTGTATCAGTGAAAGCGTCTTCAAGTTGCTGTTGAAACTGAAAGCACTTTTCAGGATCATGAGTGTTAATAATATTAATCCTGGGGCTAGATTTGTGTTTAGCTGTGTAGATTCTCTTTGGTCTCAGTCTAACCGTTGCAACAACCAAAGAATGATCCGTATCACAGTCAGCACTGTGGTAACTACGAGTCAATGATATATGGTTCAGATGTTGTCTCCGTGTGATGATGAAGTCCAGCTGGTGCCAATGGCCGGATCTTGGATGTTTCCATGTGACCTTATGTATCTCTTTTGTTTTAAAAAAAGAGTTTGTAATACATAGGTCATTACTGGTGCAATGATCCAGCAGCCTTTGCCCATTTTCATTCATGCGACCGATGTTGTATTTTCCAAGGCACACTGGCCATGAACTCGAGTCCTTGCCCACACGAGCATTGAAATCACCGAGCATATAAATGTAGTCAGATTTTGGAACTGCCTTGATCACGGAGTCTAACTCCTCATAGAACAAATCCTTCACATCATCAGAGGAATCGAGTGTCGGTGCATATGCAGTAACAATGGTGGCAAACCCACAAGAGGTTGCCAAGCGCAGGGACAATAGTCTTTCATTTCCTCCTGCTGGAATTTCAATCATTCCCAGTAGCGAATTCTTCACTGCAAAGCCCACACCGTGTTGCATTTTTTCTGCCTGCCCTCTACCCTTCCAGAAAAAGGTGTAGTTGTTTTCCCTGAGTGACCCTTCCTCAGCGAGGCGAGTCTCCTGCAGGCCAGCAATATCAATGTTAAGACGATTGAGTTCGGCATCAATCACAGCCGTTTTTTCTCACATCGTCAATATTGGTCAAGTCAGTGGAAAATCCTGGACACATGGTTCTCACGTTCCAGGTTGCAAGCCGTAGCTTGAGGGTTCTTTTTTTATTTTTGTTTGTACCTGGTGCATTGGTTTTACAGCCTGCGATACAGATTTTGTCCTAGCCCCAAGCACCCATTGAAGCAGGCAGGCTGTGGCGGATCAGCACCCAATTGGCTGGGGGCTGCCCAGCTTGAGGCGGGCGGTAGCTGATCAGTGACACCTATAGGTGTCTCCCACCGTCAGAGGCAACGCGTGGCGCCCCATGTCTACGCCAAATGACAAGGACTTATAACCCGTAACAGTTGCCTCTCGCTTTGATTCCGAGACCAGTTAAGACCAGGGATGGAGTTATTGCCTCTCCATAGCACAAAGCCTGGGCTAAAATATAGAGATCATGTGTTGCCCATGCAGCATGATCCCTCTCTCGGCCTGCCTAGTTCACTCCAGAGGAAAGGTAACACCCCTACATCTGGAACAAGACAAGCTGCAGAAGCTGTCGGATCAGCAAAGCAATGCTCTAACTGTCCGCCTGTCGGAGCTTCGATCCTAGACCAGTCGCCAACCAAGGCTTAGGGCCTGGTCTGCCCTGCCATGACAATTTTGTCTTTAGCTTGCATTTCCTCGCACCAGGGTAAGGCTTGTACCCTCCCAATTGCGCTCTTCCGCCCGAAGCCGTTGGCACAATGTGGGGTGTCGGGTTTGGTAAGCGCCGCCCAACGTTCGGCGCTAACAGAAACCAGGTAGTACCGTCTACTGTTATACGGTAGATCAGAAATTAATTTAGGAAAATAATTGACATGTATTAATTCGACTTTTACTAATAAAATGTAAAAAAAAAAAAAAAAGAAAAACTCACAGCTATTTGTTATAAAACTATAGACAACACTATTTGAAGATTGTACAGTGGAGCAATGAACACACCACATTACTCGCCAACCAAATTGAACCCTGCCGTGAAACACACAGTTCTTCTAATGGCACACCACCCCCCCCCCCCCCACCAATAATTAAAAAAAAAATACATCGATGTGACTTCTGTTAACCAAGTTGTTACTGAAATGTCTGCTGTGTGAGATACGGGCCGTCACCAATGTGAACACGGTAAACAACGACAGAAGTCCAGTGTGTGTTACAGTCGGTCTGTTTAGTGTTTTAAATGTGTAACACCGATAAGCAATTAATTTAGGAAAATAATTGACATGTATTAATTCGACTTTTACTAATAAAATGTAAAAAAAAAAAAAAAAAAGAAATATCGGAGAATGCACAAAAAAGAAATGATGAGACTTAAAGCTGTAGCCTGTAGGCAAACCGGAATCAGAAGTCATTTCCTACGTTTGACACCATCACCTCGTTACAGCATATGTTTCGGGAGCTGAATATCTGGAAGGTTCCAATTCTGTACTTTTAGCTTTCAGTTATTCCGTTTTCTTGTTTGAACTTTATCTTATTTTACTTTTCCGTCTAGAAGTGACAATTGATAATCAAGAAATTATTGATCATATGGTTGTTGGATAATCAAGAATTTAATGATTATGTGGTTGTTAATGCTTCGGCGGTTTCCCGGTGGTTATGTTGCATATATAAATCTTCAACAGTGGAGTAAAAAGGCAACCCGATGGTTTACTTCACCAAGAAAATAACGCTTACACAAGATGTCAGCTGAAATGTGGTCTAGCTCCCAGCTGAAGACATACACCCAGTGAACTGGTAGGTCGGGGGAAGAACAAATTGATTCACAAGTAGGATTACTTCTGTCTAGAACTTATGTAGCCTGCTGGAGTTACCCCGCGAAGGTCTGATGTACTCTAATCTACACGTGTCGGTGAGTAGCGACCCAGTGTCTGCCTGTCTGTCTTCGGTAGTGTCAGAGACAATCTTGTCTGTATCCAGCAGTGTCAGGGAAATCCTATCTCTACGTAAAGATGATCAACCTAGGCGTTGTTTAAACTGTGTATTAGAGAGAACATATGACAGCACAATTTAACTCGGCAATATGTTAAGCTGATACAAGCTAAAAAACATCTGATGGCTGTTGAAATGTGGTGTCTGAGGAAAATGCAAAGAATTCCATGGACAGATAGAATAACCAATGACCAAGTCCTACAAGATACAAGTGAAAAGCGTAAACTGATTATAGAAACTAGACGTAGACAATCAAAATTTTTGGGTTACGTTATGAGAAGAAATAAATTGGAGAACATGGTGACAATTGGCAAGATTGAGGAGAAGAGAACAAGGGGAGGGCAAAGAAGTAAATACCTGGATGGCTTGGCCATGTTGTATGGTCGAGATAAGAACACTGAGCTGATCCACAACTCGCGTGATCGAGTGAGATGGCGAAATATGACCGCTCACGCTCATCAGCATGGCACATGATGATGAATGAATATGCCAATCAACAACAAATTAATATAACAAAATATGAGTCAACATTAATTGACCCCAGCCAAATGATGACGGTAGTTGCGTGTCCTATACACGGTTTTGCAGTCATCCCCAGCATTAATTGGCCGTTAGTAGTTTACTAGGCGATCGATGTTCGGTAGTTTGCCATTGTTTTCTGAACGAACAACGTCTCATACATCTAATTTAACACATAGCGGTCGCTTCTAAATCGCTCGCTCGAGGCTTATTTCAAATGATATAGTGTTTGGTTACCCGCATGTGGTCTTTGGTTACCCACTTGTATTGTTTGGTTGCCTACATGTAGTGCTTGGTTACCCACATGTAGTGCTTGGTTACCCACATGTAGTGTTTGGTTACCCACGTGTAGTCTTTATTTGCCCACATGTAGTCTTTGGTCATCCACATGTAGTCTTTGGTTAACCACATGTAGCCTTTGATTACCAACATGCAGTATTTTGTTTGTTAAGGCAAGCGCATCTTTGATCTTCAACGAGAGCAACCGAAACATTCAACCCCTTGCTTTAATACTCTACATATTCACATTGTAACGTGCTCGTTGAACGCCAAGATAGGACGGATGTTGAGGTTAAGAATCTGAGATTAACAACACAGGATCACAGATGTGAAGATGAGAGTATAGCGGATGTGGGGCCAGAGAGGTTGATTAAGTAGTCGCAAAACAATTGAGACCCAACACATTGGATTGTTATAGCACGTAGATGTCAGCTTGGGTCATCCATGGACAGGGAGAAGCGTGCTGGGAGGCGGATAGACAAAGGGAACCCAGAAAGGTATTTTGATGAGAACTGTGAATTGGGTTCAAGGATGAAATAGATTTTCACGAATGGTCCCGGGGAGAGTGAATAAAGACAGAAGTCTGGGCAAATTGGGGGGCAGTTGATTTCTGGGGCTAAGTTAGGGAGAGTTGGGTTCTGGGCCAGTTAGGGGAACTGGGGCCAGAGAGAAGATACTCAGAGGAGTTGGTTACGTTCTGTGCCGGAGAAGAGTCCCACGTACCAAGTGATTTTTCGAAGGCCTGTAGTAGGCAATATTGGTTTCACATAGGATTAATGTTTCTGCCGTTTTTTATGATTGTTCCTGGGATGACGTGCTTTTCATCATGTTTCGTCATAATCAATAACGTTGTGTGTGCGCAAACATGTGTTCTATAGTGACTTATAGTTGTTGAGCAGTCGTCCGGCACAATATTCACACTGACATACACTAGACACAAACGCAGCCACTTCTATCTGTCAGCAGTATTGTGACACACATCTTTGTCATATTTTTGAGTTGAATCAAGAATCGACATCGGGACATTTCCATACGATCCACGTCCTCATCTTCAACAACCAGCGAAGAGTCTCAATATTATGGTACCAGCTGCTCTTTGATTATAAGTCCGTCTGGCTTTTCCTCGACACACTGAGTATCGGCCAGATCCTTTCCTCGACGCACTGAGTGTCGGCTAGATCCTTTTCTCACTCCTTGCCAAGCTGATTTCTTCAGGCCATGATGATTTAATTATCCGTTTTTTCACATTATAATGATCCCAAAGGGCCGTGACCATATCTGCCTTATCTTGCACCGATCCCCCCCTCCCCACCAGCGATGCAGACCCAGCCAGATTGTCCACCTGCTGGTTTCCTAAGACACCAGCACATCCTGGGGGAATTTAAATCCTGTCTGTGATTTTTGAATGTAAGCTTGCCACTCTGCACGTAGCGTGCTTGTCTTTACACTCCCAGACTGTTGAATGTATGTTTAGCTATTTAGAGTATGTTGAATGTATGTTTAGCTTAGCTATTTAGAGTAACTTAGTGGTGTCGTTTTCCACTTCTGCCATCATCATTTTATTGCAAGCACCAGATTTGAGAAGCTTGTTGCTTCTTCTATTACATTTTTGAACAATTACACTTTAATTCTGAAGACAAATGAGTTCAAATGGAAACGATTCATGTTACATATGCCATTAACGTTTTTTGACTGATGTAATATCTTTCATTTATTTATTTGGCTTCCCGCTGTAGCTTCTTATAGTTGTTTTTTTCTCGCCCTAATTTGTGTTTCTAATTGCATACTTCTTCTATCTTCTTTTCCAGTGAGTCTTATTTTCCAGCTTTTTCTAACGTCGTACAAGTGGGGGACATCTGGCCTTTATGATAAACATAAATATAGGCTCATGGCAGAAACTGTTGTTGGAGTACGTACTGTTTTATTACATGTCACATATTCTAGGTTACAACATAATGAGGTGGATAGCCATCCCTCCTCCTCTTGCTGTTTTTCTTTTGCAGACAATTCCCAGAAGATTTTTCAGCCTAAAATGAATATCTGGAAATGTTTAGGGAAGTTAAAGTTAGTTGCATATCCTTTACATGACGTCCTTCAGCTCCATCCATGCCATCTCCATATTGTTTATCCCTGACAAGCTGCCACAATGATGACGAATCTCCAAGGCCAGCGTGGCCTTTGGCAGACTGTACAAGAATGTGTGGGACAGAAATGGTATTATCCACACTGCTAAACAATGCTTGTGAAACCTGGACTGTTTATCAGCGACACGGTAGGAAATTAAACCACTTCCACACAGTCTGCCTTAAGAAGTTATTGAAGATTAAATGGCACGACAAGATCCCAGACACTAAAGTCCTAGAAAGAACGTCCATGACCAGTATTCACAATCTACTAATGAAGAATCAGGTTCGCCGGGCTGGTCACTTGACTCGCATGCCAGATCTCAGGCTCCCTAAACGATTTTTTTGTGTGTTTTTACGGCGAGCTGCGTTGTGGTAAACGCTGCCAAGGCGGCCAGAGGAAACGCGTTAAAGACACTCTGAAAATCTCACTAAAAGCTTTTGGAATTCATCATGAAACTTGGGAGACTGCTGCCAAAGACTGAAATTCGGGCATCATCATTACGCAAGGATGCAGTCACTTGTGAAGCAACCAGGATTGCAAGAGCTGTGAAGAAAAGATAGGACAGAAAAACCACTGCAGAAAATCCTCCTCCAGAAACGTCAAGCAATCTTTGTCCACATTGTCAAAGAACATTTCAAGCCAAAATAGGCCTTATCAGCCATCTTAGAACTCACGGCTCCATACTTTCAACCACACTGGATAACATGAATGGTCATCATTATTCTTTATGGACAAACAACACCCCTGTCTCTAATTCTTTTCACGTTTTACTAGATCTCTCTCACCCCCCCCCCCCCCCCCCCCCCCCGTGGTTTCCAGATAGACTCTAGTTGCTCTATTAAGGCTTCTCCAATATGTGTCTTATGCAGGGCTAGAGACTTGTCCCAACCTCTTGTTTCGCTGTAATTTGCTAATTTCTGGTCATAAGCTCCGCATGAGTAAATCCGTTATACCAGTTTAGTATCTGGCAGACAACAGTTAAGGTGTGTTTGTAGTTTACAATAATTGTTTGTTGTTCTCCATGTCTCTGATCCACGACTTTGGTGATCGTGTAAGATGGCGAAACATGACCGCCCAAGCTTTTCGGCATGAGACATGATGATGAAAATGTTTCTGATCCATACAGCAATACCGTTATAACGTTAGAGTTAAATATTTTAAGTTTTTAAATAGATTTAATCGCTTTTGACTTTCACGAATTTTCTACTGCTTTGAAAGCTCCTTTTTTGTATTTTGATTGCAATATGTATATCCTCCCACACCTATCTTTGTGTCAATTGCTAAGTAAATATGTGTATGATTGCACTCCTGAAGTGAGTTTCACAACAGATGATTGGATTAGCTTTGGCTCAATATATTCTTATTGTCTTTGTATTTCCTATAAGTTGTTTTAGACCTGATTGTGTGGCCTTCCATGTATGCTTAATCGCGTGTGGGTCTGGAGAGTGAAATCCAGATAATTAAATAGCTCTGTCGGAGTCCACTGAATTCAATTGTTGGCAATAGTTATTATTGTCTTCCTAAGACAGTCTGTTATACGTAAGATTCACAAAGTTAACAAAATGCATCCGTGTCGCACCCCTGTAATTAATTCGTACATGTTCGTTTTCGGTTCGTGAAGAACTTTATATTTCGAGTCTTTATACGTGGGCTTTATTAAGCTCGACCGCCGCACCTCCCAATTCGATCGCTTTAAATTTGAGAGTAGTTCACTCTGGACTGATTTCTGCGTGTGGGACAGCTATTTTGAGCTGATGATCTCCTGTGGGATCCCTTAGTATCTCATTATTTCCAAAGAGCTATTGCTAGTATCTACAGAGAATTGTGCACAGCTGAGGAGTTAAAGCAGATGTAAGGACGGTCTGTGAGAAACGGTGCTGAGAAATTCATGTGCCAGTGACCCCACACAAATGTACCAGATGTGGCCGCGGGGCGCGTCTGAGGAAACAAATATGTCAACTTCTTCTGGGGTCTAAATGTGGGCACAATTATTGGCTGACCTAATTGACAATCAATGTATTTATTGTGGTATCTTTGATTTGTTGACCAGAGGGCGCTGTCAGGATTCATGACATTGTACCTTTATTATATTCGTCAAGTTCAAGCTGGTCGGCGTCTGTAGTTCGGAGATTAGTGGACACAGTTTGGCCTTTCTCCGACATCCGGGTCAGGGGTTCGGAATCTATCACTGCTACACATGTAATCTTTATCTGACTTCTGTCAGTCTATCACCGCTACACATGTAATCTCTATCTGAATTCTGTCAGTCTATCACTGCTACACATGTAATCTCTATCTGAATTCTGTCAGTCTATCACTGCTACACATGTAATATCTAACTCTTTACCGCCGTAAATCTGTCACTGCTACACATGTAATCTCTATCTGAATTCTGTCAGTCTATCGCTGCTACACATGTAATATCTAACTCTTTACCGCCGTAAATCTGTCACTGCTACACATGTAATCTCTATCTGAATCCTATCAGTCTATCACTGCTACACATGTAATCTCTATCTGAATTCTGTCAGTTTATGACTGCTACACATGTAATCTCTATCTGAATCCTGTCAGTTTATCACTGCTACACATGTAATCTCTATCTGAATCCTGTCAATCTATCGCTGCTACACATATAATCTCTATCTGAATCCTGTCAGTCTATCACTGTTACACATGTAATCTCTGTTTGAATCCTGTCAGTCTTTCACTGCTACACATGTAATCTCTACCTGAACTCGGTAAATCTGTCACTGCTACACATGTAATCTCTGTTTGAATCCTGTCAGTCTATCACTGCTACACATGTAATCTCTACCTGAACTCGGTAAATCTGTTACTGCTATACATGTAAACTCTATCTGAACTCGGTAAATCTATCACTACTACACATGTAATCTCTATTTGAACCCGGTCAGTCTATCACTGCTACACATGTAATCTCTATTTGAACCCGGTCAGTCTATCACTACTACACATGTAATCTCTATCTGAACTCGGTAAATCTTCCACTGCTACACATGTAATCTCTATCTGAACCCTATCAATCTAACACTGCTACGCATCCAATCTCTGTCTGAACCTCGTAAATCTAATATTGCAACACATGTATTCTCTATACGAATCCCGTAAATATAACACTGCTGTACGTGTAATTTCCTTCTGAACCTCGTAAGTGTACGTCAAATCATGTTAATAGTCTCATTTCTATAATGATACGCCTGCATTATGTACTAGGAGTCATGGTGGTATAGTTGATAGTGTGCTTGCCTACCTAGATAGTCGTCCGAGTTCAATCACACCAGAGACAGGATTATTTTCCCCACCAGTAAGGTTATGCAGTGGACCCAGCTTTATAAAAATGAGTACCACACAATATTCTGGGTTTTCCGACAAATTGCCAGGGCAGGAGAGTTTGCGATGAAGTGATGTTGTAGAATGCCGGTAGTTTTCTTCTGTTTGGTTCCCGGCGTTCTACGACGTTTTCTCTGACATTTAAGTTCAAAGGTGAGATTTTCTTCCTAAGTGATTGCGAAGCAGCCCGTGACTCAGAGCCGTGTGGTGTCACCGGAAAAATCTGTTTACCAAAAGTTAGAAGCATATCCTTTTACAGGACGTCGCAGTCAACCCCAGCAATTTTATGCTGTATGTGATAATTATGTGGGAATTGCCTACTGTTCAAGTCAAATTACGACTTCCAAACGCCGAAAGCAGACAGGTAAAACGCTAACTATTTCCAAAACAAGGAGCAGGATACATGGACAGCCCGAATGTCCAACAAACAAGACATATGAATATTGCTGTCGCAACAAATTTACTCTTAAAAGAGGCGCTATCAATGCCAAACCTGGACAATGACAGAGAAAGAAGAAAGAATAATCACAACAACTGAAATGAGATTCCTGAGAAGAATACTCAATGTATCAAGAAGAGAGAAAATCAGAAATGAAGAAATCAGGACTAAAGTTGGGGTTATGGAAGCGCTAGATTTTATTAGAAGGCAGCAAGTCAAATCGTTTGGCCATGTAACAAGGCTACCGGCTAACAGTATCCCGCAACAAGCAATGATGTACAGACTAGATGGAAGCTGAGGAAGAGAACGACCTCGTAAACGATGGACAGTCCATGGGAATATCGATACATGAAGCCCATAAGCGTTCACTCTCCCGCTGTTTATACTTCACCTCCACACCGCAAGGCACAAGAGGAACAAGATGAGATGAGATGAGATGTGATCTCTTGGCAAGTTTATATTCAGTAGTTTGCCATTGCGGAAAGATCTGCACTCTAAATATATGATCTGTTAATTTGTTAGGTGATGTTTTTGTCATACATTTTAAAAATCTTAACTTCTGAATTGTTGTGTTCACTCTACGTCTGCCAAGTTTCGAACAGTTAATTGCTAATTAAGGAGCCAACATACACACAGTTTGTGACATGTTTAGTTTCTTTGTTTATTATGATGTGTGGTTGATATTTAGTTTTGTCTCTGACAGGAGTTTTGTTTTATTGTATTAAAGTTCAGAATAACATTCTTTTGGTGGGTATTGTGATATGAGATTTCGTCTTGGTGGCAATGATCGCTTGCTCTTAAACTTCGGGTTCGCCGATGACGTGTTAGGCGGTTCAACTCCTACACCGACACTAAGGTGAACATCAACGGTGACTTCTCGTTCAGAAAACAAAGGCAAACTACTGAATGTACAATTGCCTAGAACGTTCAACCAGAGGTTGATATAAACTCCTGCAAAGGACATGCAACATTAAAAAATAAAAACATGTCATTTGAGATAGTTTCATTATAACCGTGCATTCAGTTATAAATAGTAATGAGCAACCAATTGAAATTCATTATCATCATCCAATGCCTTGCTGGCTGGCGTGGGCGATCAAGCCTCTCCAGAAATTGAGATCTCCGACGGCATGGATAAATTCGTGTGTTGACTCCCTCCCGTGCCATGACACAAGACTGTCAAGAAATTTCTATCGCTATCTTCCTCTATCTTTCTTTTCACTAATATTTCTGTTGTCACATGTTCCTGTTTTTGTCTTCTCATAACGTCGCCAAAATGATGACTGCTTCTTTTTGATGTTTGTGATAAGTTGTTTTTTCGACTTAGCGTCCCTTAAAATGTCCAGATTGCTCATTTTGGCTGTCCAATTAATTTTCAGCATTTTTCTATAAAACAACATCTCCAAGGCTTCCGTGGATGTTTTCGCCCGTTTACTAATTGTCCAGGAGTCGCAGTCATATGTTAAAACTGGTTCTGTGTAACCCTTTTTCTAACTGTCAACGACAAAGACTTACTGCACAAAATGTTCTTCACTTGAAAGAATGCAGTTTTTGCTGGTCCTATTTTTGCTGGTCCTATTTTTGCTTGTCCTATTTTTGCTTGTCTTACTTTTGCTTGTCTTATTTTTGCTTGTCCTTTAAATGACTGACCATTAAACAATGTGTGCAAACAATGATTTAAACGTGTGAAACCTCTCATATCATTTAAGAGCAACACGCAGTGAAATTAATTCAAACTATGCTACCTTTCTTTGACTTTCCTGTCTTCGTCCTTGGCACAAGCACACTCAAGCCAGGCCCGCACACAAGCACACTCAAGCCAGGCCCGCACACAAGCACACCCAAGCCAGGCCCGCAACAAGCACACCCAAGCCAGGCCCGCACACAAGCACACTCAAGCCAGGCCCGCACACAAGCACACTCAAGCCAGGCGCGCACACAAGCACACTCAAGCCAGGCGCGTACACAAGCACACTCAAGCCAGGCGCGCACACAAGCACACCCAAGCCAGGCCCGCACACAAGCACACTCAAGCCAGGCCCGCACACAAGCACACCCAAGCCAGGCCCGCACACAAGCACACTCAAGCCAGGCGCGCACACAAGCACACTCAAGCCAGGCGCGCACACAAGCACACTCAAGTCATGCACACGCGCAAGCACACCCAAGCCAGGCCCGCACACAAGCACACTTAAGTCATGCACACGCGCAAGCACACCCAAGCCAGGCCCGCACACAAGCACACTCAAGCCAGGCGCGCACACAAGCACACTCAAGTCATGCACACGCGCAAGCACACCCAAGCCAGGCCCGCACACAAGCACACTTAAGTCATGCACACGCGCAAGCACACCCAAGCCAGGTCCGCACACAAGCACACTCATGCCAGGCGCGCACACAAGCACACTCAAGTCATGCACACGCGCAAGCACACCCAAGCCAGGCCCGCACACAAGCACACTCAAGCCAGGCGCGCACACAAGCACACTCAAGCCAGGCGCGCACACAAGCACACCCAAGCCAGGCGCGCACACAAGCACACCCAAGCCAGGCCCGCACACAAGCACACTCAAGCCAGGCGCGCACAAGCACACTCAAGCCAGGCGCGCACACAAGCACACTCAAGCCAGGAGCGCACACAAGCACACTCAAGTCATGCACACGCGCAAGCACACCCAAGCCAGGCCCGCACACAAGCACACTCAAGTCATGCACACGCGCAAGCACACCCAAGCCAGGCCCGCACACAAGCACACTCAAGCCAGGCGCGCACACAAGCACACTCAAGTCATGCACACGCGCAAGCACACTCAAGCCAGGCCCGCACACAAGCACACTCAAGCCAGGCGCGCACACAAGCACACTTAAGTCATGCACACGCGCAAGCACAAAGCATAGATTGCTCCTTCCTGTTGACCCATCTGGCAGCTTAACTAGATTACAGTCCAGGGTCTAAGCATTAGTTATTGTCTGCCGGCTGAGGTAATTGAGGTACTAAAACTCACAATTTCATGAGTGACGCAGCAGCAAGAAAAGCTTCCCTCAAAGTGGCCATTCTGTACAGAAAACACGTTATGGTAGAAGACGTAGATGTTCGTGGTTAAAGGAAACACAAAGGAAGATGGAAGACGAAGACGTATTAAAAGAAAACAAAGAAAGATGGCAGACGAAGGGTGGTTAAAAGAAAACAAAGAAAGATGGTAAGCGAAGGGTGGCCAAGGGCAAACGAAGAAAGAGGGTAGATAAAGATATGTGTTAGTCATAGACTAAGTGTTGTAGAAAAATTAACCTATCTTGGCAGCACTATGTCACATGCTGCCACAATTGACGACGAAGTGAATGCAAGAATCTCCAAGGCTAGCGCTGCCTTTGGCAGACTGTATAAACATGTGTGTGACAGAAATGGAGTAAGCCTGCAAACAAAGCTGAAAGTCTACAAAGCAGTTGTATTATCCACACTGCTATATGCTTGTAATACCTGGACTGTTTACCAGCGACACGCTAGGAAATTAAACCACTTCCACACAGTCTGCCTTAGGAAGCAACTGAAGATCAAATGGCAAGACAAGATCCCAGACATTATAGTCGTAGAAAGAGCATTTATGCCCAGTATCCACACTCTACTGATGAAGAATCAGACTCGCTGGGCTGGTCACTTGACTCGCATGCAAGATCACAGGCTCCCTAAACGAAGTTTATTTATACGGTGAGCTGCGCTGTGGTAAACACCCCCAAGGCCGCCAGAGAAAACGCTTTAAAGACACACTAAGATATCGCTCAAATGTTTTGGAATTCATTATGGCACACAGGGTTCCAAATGTTGCTGTATATAGCCGAGGCGCGGTGTTGGGGTGAGCGCCCAACATTGCTTAAATACCTCAATGGCTCGTGAATACATAACCTATGCAGCAAAAGTCCAACTCCTGGCCTTCACGTGGCGGGCCCGTTTAAACTAACAGGAGAAGGGGCGACGGCGAGTCTCTGGCGCCGGAAAATAACCAGTATGCGCGCGCGTACACATCTACACTCGAGTGAGACCACAGTCTGCTCTAGCAAAGAAAGGTGCTGAAGACGGAGGCAACCAGCCAAGAGGCGCACCACAGAAATCAGGATGCCACGCAATCACGCAAAATGGAATATGTCGACTACTGTTAATCGTTATGGTGCTCGCCCTGCTTTGGACCCCCAGGCAGGTGCAGTGCCGGGCCCTATGTCTCGAAAGGGTCCAACCCCAACTACTGGAGGTCCTTCTCAGATGTCCTGTGGAGCCAGGGGACATGAGAATAGGACGACTGACCATACTAAACGCAGACTTAAAATAATGCACTGGAATGCGGAGGGAGTCAGCAACAAAAAAATAGAATTAGAAAAAATCTTGGACCAAGAAAAAGTAAGCATATGTTGCTTGCAAGAAACCCACCTCAATGAAATATAGCCTTCAAAATCAGAGGCTACCAGTGTTACCGATCTGACCGAAAGGACAGGTGAAAAGGTGGGATACTGACCCTCGTAAGAAATAACATCATGGCTTCCCAAATCAAAGTCTACATGGAAGGGGCTGAGTATCAGACACTTAAACTTAAGACAGGTAATACAGACTCTACATCTGATCAATTACTACTGTCCAAGTGACCGCCCACAGGCATTGGACACACTACCACTAAAAGAAAAAATGATTGTGTGTGGCGATTTCAACAGCCACTCGCAGAGCTGGGGCTATGATCACATGGACCAGAGAGGAGAGAGACTGGAAGACTGGCAGGATGAGAATAGATTCATCTTGATTAACAAGCCGTCCGACCCACATACTTTCTACTCGAGATCATGGCACTCTACAACTACACCTGACCTGGCTTTTCATTCACCAGACCTGGAGTGGAACATTACACGAATTGTTGGGAAACAACTTGGTGGCAGTGACCATCGGCCAGTCTTTCTAACCGTAGAAAATGAGCTTGTAAGTGAAAGCAGCACCCTCTCGAGGTGGAACTACAAGAAAGCAGACTGGGCAATGTACAAGCATCGCACCAGCATACTGGTTAGAAACCTGAACACTGAGAAAGACATAAATAAAGTAGTTGAAGAGTTTGGGAAATGCATACTACAGGCAGCGCGAGAAACAGTACCAAGAGGAGCCCGTAAACAATATAAACCCTACTGGAGTAGTGAACTGGAACAGTTGCATAATGATGTGGAAGTGTGTAGAAAGCAAGCAGAGGCCACACCCAGCCAAGAGCACCACAATAAATTCCAGCATGCAAAAACCAAATTTCAAAGGACCAAGCTGCAGGCTAGACGGAAAAGCTGGCAGGAGAAAACGGAGTCTCTGAACTTTGAAAGAGACACAAGGAAATTGTGGAAGCTAATAAAACAGCTTAATGATGAGGGCACAGGGAGAAACTCAAAAATTGCGCTACATAAAGATGGAAAAATCTTAACAAGAAAGCAAGCAGCTGACCATTTTGCGGACTCGTTCGCACAAGATAATAATATCAAAATTAGTCCAGAGAAACAACAAGAGATTCGAGAGAAACGACAACATACAGGACAGAAGGAAATAGTACATGAGGTCCTGGAGGCACCCATCACAATCAGCGAACTGGAGCTAGCCATATCAAAACTGAAAATGAGAAAGTCACCAGGAGCTGATGGTATCTCCAATGAAATGATCAGGAACCTAGGAACAGAGGCCAAAACAAAGCTGTTGCAGATCTTCAATAACAGCTGGACCTTAGGCAGTGTTCCACAAGCCTGGAGAGAAGCAATCATGATACCCCTCCTAAAATCAGGGAAAGATGGTTCCATTGCCTCTAGCTACAGACCAATTAGCCTCACCAGCTGTCTCTGCAAAACACTGGAGCGCATCATTAATCACAGATTGCAGTGGTACATTGAAAGTAAAAACATCCTTGTGCCACAGCAGGCTGGCTTTAGGCAGTGCTACTCTACGGAAGATCAGACAACCTACCTCTCTCAAGAAATTGAGGATGCATTCCAAGAGAAGAAGCTGGTGCTTGCGGCATGGATAGATCTGAAGAAAGCCTTTGACAAAGTCTGGAAAGAAGGTTTGATGAAGAAACTGAGAAACTGCAAAGTCAATGGAAGAATGTACAAATGGGTGAAAGCATACTTGCACAACAGAAGAGCCCGAGTACAGATAGACGGACTCAAGAGCAAGAAAGTACTACTGCGTCACGGTGTCCCCCAGGGCGGAGTCTTGTCCCCCACACTTTTTCTAATCTTCATCAATGATCTTGTTGCTCACCTACCGCATGGAATTAAAGCGGCAATGTACGCCGATGACCTCGTTCTATGGAGCACAAATGAATATGCATCAGTGGCCACCAGATTGCTACAAAGAGCTGTAGATACATTTGCTGCATGGGCAAATAGATGGTGTGTCAGCATAAACACTGACAAGTGCAGCACCACCCTATTTACCCTCTCTCCAAAACAAAAGGCAGGGATCATCCAGATAAATGGAACACCCCTAAGAGAAGATAAAGAACCAACATACCTTGGAGTAACATTTGATGGCAGGCTGACATGGAGAAAGCACATCAACAAAGCAGTAGCAAAATCCAGAAGGAAAATAGCCATCCTGAGAAAGCTAAGTGGAACCACATGGGGAGCCAGTACGAAAATACTTAGCAAAGTTTACCAACAGAGCATACGACCACACCTGGAATATGGGTCAACTGCGTGGTGTTCAGCATCACAAACCACACTACAAGAGTTGGACAAGGTGCAAAATCAAGCACTTAGAGTCACCACAGGAGGGATGAGATCAACCCCTATAGTGGAAATGGAGAAGATGGGGAGGACACAGGCACTGAGTGAGCGCAGAGATACGAAAACGCTAATACAAGCAGAAAAGTTCCTCAGCTTGCCAGGCCACCCTATGAAGAACAGATTTGAAAACCTAGCTATGGGGCGGTTGAAAAGAAGTAGTTTTATCCACCAGGCCAAACGACTCTGCAGAGAAACCACTGATCTGCCCACAGTTGGTATCCCCCTAACAACTATTCCAGAGCGAACTCCATGGAAAGATGAGCATAGACTATCGTTACAAATCCAGACAAAAGTGAGAGGAATATTTGACAAGGAAGAACAGAACAGTGTGCAGCGCAGAACAGCCACTCTCAGCTTCCTTGATGAAGAATACCCACAGGACCTCTGGATCCGAGTCTACACAGATGGGTCAGCACAAAATGCTGTTCGAAATGGAGGAGCGGGAGTGTACATAGAATATCCAAATAATACTAGGGACACAGCCAGAGTACCGACAGGAAAGTACTGCCATAACTATGATGCTGAAATTGAGGCAATCAAGATAGCAACAGAGAAATTATTAGATACCAACCATGGTACACAACCTGTGGTGCTACTGACAGATGCAAAATCAGTACTCGACGCGCTCCTGTCTGGGAAATTGCCAGTACTAAGGACACTACTTTCTGAACTTAGCAGTCAGCATAAGGTCACCATACAGTGGATACCATCCCACTGTGGAGTACCCGGAAACGACAGAGCTGATCAATTGGCTAAGGAAGGAGCCAAAGAAGAACAGCCTGATGTGCCCGTTACATACCACCAAAAGAAAAGAATGATCAAATCAGTCAGAAAGCCACCAAAATCTGCTCAAGATGACTACCACGTTATGGACAGACCAGAACAAGTCATTATTCTGCGCCTCAGAACAGGACACAATAGATTACGCAACCACATGTATACAAAATTCAAGATTGGTGAAACAGCCATGTGCACATGTGGATTGGCGTCGCAGACAGCAGAGCACATACTCCAAGACTGCCCAAAATATAACATATCTAGGCAAACCTTCTGGCCTAGAGAGACGACAGTGGAAGATAAACTCTATGGACCACTGTGTGAACTGAAAAAAAAAAACAGTTCAATTCATGCAAGAGACGACATTGCAGATATAGACATATTTCAAGCGAACGAAAGAAGAAGAAGAAGATTATGGCACACAGAAGACTGCTGCCAAATACCTAAATTCAGGGCGTACATCATTACGCGAAACAAACTGCACTACAAGAGCTGCGGAGAAAAAAAAAAAGACGAACCCCCCCCCCCCCCCCCCCCCCCCCCCCAAAAAAAAAAAAAAAAAAAAAAAAAAAAAAAAAAAAAAAGAAGCCGGAGATCCACTTCGTGGAACGTCAAGCATTATTTGTCTTACATTGTCAAAGAACATTTCGAGCCAAAATAGGTCTTGCCAGCCATCTTAATACTTACGGCTCAAATGTTTCAAGCTTCACTGAATAAAATGAAAGGTTATCATCATTCTTGATGGACAAACACCACAAGTTAGAAGAAAACAAAGATGGAAGTCGAAGATGTCTGTGGTTAAAGGAAAACAAAGAAAGATGGAAAACGAAAATGTGTTTGGTTAAGGAAAACAAAGAAAGATGGAAGATGTTGTTTGTTGTTAAAGAAAAATAAAACAAGATAGAAGACGAAGATGTGTGTGGTTAAAAGACAAGGTAAAATAGAAGATAAAAATTTGCATGGTTTTAAAAATAAAAAAAGAAACAACAAAGACAAAAAATAAGTTGCCTCAAAGTCGACAGGGTCGACTTCATTGCACCGGGTCTTTATCCCATATGGCTGTCTCTTTCTGCAGCACGGAGAGTGTCGCACAAAGCACGAACTCCGTAGCTCCAGCGACGACCCTCAGGAGCCTTCGAAAAAATGCACTCGAGATCCGAAGGGTGCGGCCAAGAATCGAACCAACAACGTTCGGAGCCCGAGGCAGACGACTTGACCACTTGGTCACGGAGACTCCCTACAACAACAAACAACAAAGAAAGAAAAATAGAAGACGTGGATGTACATGGTTTCAGAAATACATAGTGAGATGGAAGACATAGATGTGAGTGCTAAATAAAAAGAAGTGGATTCTTGAGCAAAAAAATACAGAAAGATGAACAAGGAAGACGCACGTGCTAGATAGAAAGATGGAAAACGAAGTTAATTCGTTCATTTAAAAAAAGAAAAATGACTTTTTTCCCGTGCGTCTGAAACGTTGGCAATGTGAAAGTCTCTGTGTAGCGTCTTTTTGTAATGTACTCGTATTTATTCAGGTTTTTAGTTGTATTATTTTTTTTTTCTTTAGCTACTAATTAACCTCCTTCCCTATTAGCTGCGGAGTTTTTCCGATGTGGTTATACATTTTGCTGGTATTTGATTTTTGTTTTTACCTTCGGTTGGTGAATTCGCAAATATTGTGAACTTTTTAACATGTTAACCATGAGAAGGACTTAACAGGCATCGTCTGCGTGCTTTCTCCGACTGTTTCGTGTTTCTTTTTGCGTGCTTTGCCGAAGTAATCATGAAAGTGACTAGTCATAATAAGGCTTTGTTAAAAGCTTTTCCGTAGTGTATTTTTTATTATGTTGACATTCCCGACCACTGGATGTCGTATTTCATCAGTGTTTTTGCGCGGTACTGGTGCATCCGATCCATCCACATCTGATAGTTGTTTGCTCGTGGCTTTTGTTCTGATTTGATTTGTTCGGTGATGATCGATTCTTCTTGGTGGCTGTTGGGCCGTTCTATCGGACATCAGGTATTTGCATGCGATTTTGTGTGTGAGGCTTTTTCCACCTCGTTCTGAAGTTGTCGTCGCTCGTTTATTTTTCCTTGTTTCCTGTAGTGTCTCCATTTCCTTCGTCATTTGCACCGTCCCGCAAAAGTCTCCCTCGATTTTTTAAAATTGAATTTCCTTAATTATTTTGGGCGTGATTTTAGTCTGTTTTGGAGCTTGGTTGCAGTGCTGTCTCCGTTATTGCATTATTTGTGTTTCTTCCCCTTTGCTGCCGGTGATGCTGTCTGTCAGCTAAAGTGTCCTAGCATTGGTTTACGATGGTGACTTGCTGTCTGTGGAGGATACTCCTAGTGGCTAGGCTAGCGCACGTGCTGTCAGCAGTAGAGTTGATGGCGTCCACACACTTCTCCCTGCCGGACTTGAACATCCGGCGTCTTTTGTTTTTTAACCTTTGACCGTTTTCTCCTTCTGTGTAGTGGACCGGGCGGCCTGTTGCCAATAGTAAATATAGGAAGAGGAAGATGTGAGTGGCTATATAAAACATGGACAGGTGGAAGAGGAAAATTGTATGTCCTTACATAAAATGTAGAGATAGGGAAGAGTAAGATGTGCGTGGTTTCATAAAACATTGACAGATGGAAGAGGAAGGTGTGCGTGGTGACATAAAACATTGACAAGTGGAAGAGGAAGATGTAGGCGATGATATAAAACATAGACAAGTGGAAGAGGAAGATGTGCGTGGTTACATAAAACATAGACAGATGGAAGAGATAGATGTGCATGGATACATAAAACTTAGACAGATGGCAAAAGAAGATGTTGGTTACATAAAACAATGACAGATGGAAGAGGAGGGTGTGTGTGGTTACATAAAACATAAACAGATGAAAGAGGAAGATGTTGGTTACATAAAACATAGACGGGTGGAAGAGGAAGGTGTGCGTGGTTACATAAAACATAGGCAGATGGAAGAGGAAGATCCTGGTTACATAAAACATAGACAGATGGAAGAGGAAGTTGTGAGTGAGTACATAAAACATAGACAGATGGAAGAGGAAGATCCTGGTTACATAAAACGTAGACAGATGGAAGAGGAAGATGTTGGCTACATAAAACATAGACGAGTGGAAGGGGGAGGTGTGCGTGGTTACATAAAACATAGACAGATGGAAGAGGAAGATGTGGGTGATTACATAAAACATAGACAGATGGAAGAGGAAGATGTGGGTGATTACATAAAACATAGACAGATGAAAGAGGAAGATCCTGGTTACATAAAACAGACAGATGGAAGAGGAAGATGTTGGCTACATAAAACATAGACGAGTGGAAGAGGAAGGTGTGCGTGGTTACATAAAACATAGACAGATGGAAGAGGAAGATGTTGGTTACATAAAACATAGACAGATGGAAGAGGAAGATGTTGGTTACATAAAGCATTGACAGATAGAAGAGGAAGATGTTGGTTACATAAAACATAGACAAATGGAAGAGGAAGATGTTGGTTACATAAAACATAGACAGATAGAAGAGGAAGATGTTGGTTACATAAAACATAGACAGATAGAAGAGGAAGATGTTGGTTACATAAAACATAGACGAGTGGAAGAGGAAGATGTGCGTGGTTACATAAAACATAGACAGATAGAAGAGGAAGATGTTGGTTACATAAAGCATTGACAGATAGAAGAGGAAGATGTTGGTTACATAAAACATAGACAGATAGAAGAGGAAGATGTTGGTTACATAAAACATAGACAGATAGAAGAGGAAGATGTTGGTTACATAAAACATAGACAGATAGAAGAGGAAGATGTTGGTTACATAAAACATAGACGAGTGGAAGAGGAAGGTGTGCGTGGTTACATAAAACATAGACAGATAGAAGAGGAAGATGTTGGTTACATAAAACATAGACAGATAGAAGAGGAAGATGTTGGTTACATAAAACATAGACAGATAGAAGAGGAAGATGTTGGTTACATAAAGCATTGACAGATGGAAGAGGAAGATGTGGGTGATTACATAAAACATAGACAGATAGAAGAGGAAGATGTTGGTTACATAAAACATAGACAGATAGAAGAGGAAGATGTTGGTTACATAAAACATAGACAGATAGAAGAGGAAGATGTTGGTTACATAAAGCATTGACAGATGGAAGAGGAAGATGTGGGTGATTACATAAAACATAGACAGATAGAAGAGGAAGATGTTGGTTACATAAAACATAGACAGATAGAAGAGGAAGATGTTGGTTACATAAAACATAGACAGATAGAAGAGGAAGATGTTGGTTACATAAAGCATTGACAGATGGAAGAGGAAGATGTTGGTTACATCAAAACATAGACGAGTGGAAGAGGAAGGTGTGCGTGGGTTACATAAAACATAGACAGATAAGATGGTCTAAAAACATAGACGAGTGGAAGAGGAAGGTGTGCGTGGTTACATAAAACATAGACAGATGGAAGAGGAAGATGTTGGTTACATAAAACATAGACAGATGGAAGAGGAAGATGTTGGTTACATAAAGCATTGACAGATGGAATAGAATGACGGATTCTACTTCGGGAGACCTGGGTACGAATCCTCGGTAAGGTGTGGAGGTATTTTCTGTCGGGGGAAAAAAGAAAACTCTAACCTACACGCGGAGACTGCACTAGCCAGGCGGCCTTAATTCGCCAGGCTCAAAGACCCCTCTGCCATACACCGCAATGTACTATTTTGGCAGTAAATGACAGTTGACAGTTAACATAACATTAACAACATAAACTATATGAGATGCATGGTGATGGCGAGCCATAATGTAATGTGAAACGTTTTCTTGACATTTTACATTATGTATATTTCTATGTTACATTTTATGTAGTACACATACCCATTTTGTTTGCCTGTAACGCCAGTAATGTTACAATGATTGTTTGCATCTTTTTGACATAAAACAATTCTTTGATTCAGTGGCACATTTCCCTTTTATTTTATTCTAATAATTTTCTTGCTTCCATTAGACTCCCTTTTTAGTTCATTAATGTCAAATGTTGCTTAATTGGAACAGCAGCTTAATTGGAACAGCAGCTTAATTGGAACAGCAGCTTAATTGGGTCAAAGAAAGCTAGTTCCGGAGTGTTCCAATTAACCAGGATTCGCGACAGTAACTTTAAAAAAAAAAAAAACGTTAACAAATGTTAATTAAACGTAAATGTCGCCATCTGTACGTATACTTCAACTCTTTGTATAACGTGGGTCACTTGAGGTGGCTCACAATTCGCCCCGAATTTACCAAATTCCACATCGGATGGCTTGAGTAGTTGATCCTTTACAAGTCCAGATTCGGTAAAATACAGTATTTTTACAAGTTACTTGGGTGTTCACGTGTGGTGGAATTTTCATTGTTTAGTCACAAAAAGCTTCAAGCTACCGGTGCTGTCGTGAACATCTGTGACTGTAGGGTGTCTATGACGTCAGCTCGCTGTCACAGAATGTCCGATGACACACAACTCCATGTTGGCGATCAAACATTTATTCATCTGAGAGAACGCCAGGTTGTGCAGAGATGTTCTCATACAGGCCTGGCATCCACCACTATGATAGTGACTGTATAGTATATATATCCTGGCCTCCCAACTTGGACAGGCTGTGGGTCCATTCTCCTATCACAGAGGAACAAACTGATCAGCCAAACAGGCGTCAACGACGTTTCTGTCTATTTCAGCGGCGTGATTGCCTCATCCAGTCTGGCACGCTGGCACCTATAAATATGTCTACTCTATTTCTGTCTACAGTTTTGATCTTGTCTTTCTGTCCGTCGATAGCCACCGTCCAGATAGTCCTGTTTACACACCAACTTCCTAGTCTAACGCTTTGTTCTCCTCTTTACCTGGGTATCGCCTATCGCTTCCCTCAACCTATTATTACGTCAACTAACCTTTGTCGTGCTTCTCAGTCGAGCCTTTGTTCAGATGTATATTAACCGTTAACACTTTAACTAGCGTTACCTCTAATCGTTCCTGTGATTAACACTTTACCTGGTTCCTACATGTAACATGGAATGTGACAGTTACCACAAAGTAAAAAGTAAAGGACCCCTTTACTCGCCTTAAAGCACACAGGGCATATGGTGCTACTCCCGCCATAGTTTTGTAGACCAATCGAAATTCGATGAGTGCTATAGTCTATTTTACAAAGACTGTCCAACCCCAACTACTGGAGGTCCTTCTCAGATGTCCTGTGGAGCCAGGGGACATGAGAATAGAAAGGCTGGCCATACTAAACAAAGACTTAAAATAATGCACTGGAATGCGGAGGGAGTCAGCAACAAAAAAAAATAGAATTAGAAAACATCCTGGACCAAGAAAAAGTAAGCATATGTTGCTTGCAAGAAACTCACCTCAATGAAAATATAGCCTTCAAAATCAGAGGCTACCAGTGTTACCGATCTGACCGAAAGGACAGACGAAAAGGTGGGATACTTAGCCTTGTAAAAAATAATATCACTGCTTCCCAAATTGAAGTCTACATGGAAGGGGCTGAGTATCAGACACTTAAACTTAAGACAGGCTATACAGACCTACATCTGATCAATTACTACTGTCCAAGTGACCGCCCATAGGCACTGGACACACTACCATTAACAGAAAAAAATGACTGTGTGTGGCGATATCAACAGCCACTCGCAGAGTTGGGGCTATGATCACATGGACCAGAGAGGAGAGAGACTGGAAGACTGGCAGGATGAGAATAGATTCATCTTGGTTAACAAGCCGTCCGACCCACATACTTTCTACTCGAGATCATGGCACTCTACAACTACACCTGACCTGGCTTTTCATTCACCAGACCTGGGGTGGAACATTACACGAATTGTTGGGAAACAACTTGGTGGCAGCGACCATCAGCCAGTCTTTCTAACTGTAGAAAATGAGCTTGTAAGTGAAAGCAGCACCCTCTCGAGGTGGAACTACAAGAAAGCAGACTGGTCAATGTACAAGAATCGCACCAGCATACTGGTTAGAAACCTGAATACTGAGAAAGACATAAATAAAGTAGTTGAAGAGTTTGGGAAATGCATACTGCAGGCAGTGCGAGAAACAGTATCAAGAGGAGCCCGTAAACAATATAAACTCTACTGGAGTAGTGAACTGGAACAGTTGCATAACGATGTGGAAGTGTGTAGAAAGCAAGCAGAGGCCAAACCCAGCCAAGAGTACCACAATAAATTCCAGCACGCAAAAGCCAAATTTCAAAGGGCCAAGCTGCAGGCTAGACAGAAAAGCTGGCAGGAAAAAACAGTCTCTGAACTTTGAAAGAGACAAAAGGAAATTGTGGAAGCTAATAAAACAACTTAACGATGAGGGCACAGGGAGAAACTCAAAAATTGCATTACATAAAGATGGAAACATCTTAACAAGAAAGCAAGCAGCTGACCATTTTGCGGACTCATTCGCACAAGATAACAATATCAAAATTAGTCCACAGAAACAACAAGAGATTCGAGGGAAACGGCAACATACAAGACAGAAGGAAATAGTACATGAGGTTCTGGAGGCACCCATCACAATCAGCGAACTGGAGCTAGCCATATCAAAACTGAAATTGAGAAAGTCACCAGGGGCTGATGGTTTCTCCAATGAAATGATCAGGAACCTAGGAACAGAGGCCAAAGCAAAGCTGTTGCAGATCTTCAATAACAGTTGGACCTTAGGCAGTGTTCCACAAGCCTGGAGAGAAGCAATCATTTTACCCCTCCTAAAATCAGGGAAAGATAGTTCCATTGCCTCTAGCTACAGACCAATTAGTCTCACCAGCTGTCTCTGCAAAACACTGGAGCGCATCATCAATCACAGACTGCAGTGGTACATTGAAAGTAAAAACATCCTTGTGCCACAGCAGGCTGGCTTTAGGCAGTGCTACTCTACGGAAGATCAGTCAACCTACCTCTCTCAAGAAATTGAGGATGCATTCCAAGAGAAGAAGCTGGTGCTTGCGGCATGGATAGATTTGAAGAAAGCCTTTGACAAAGTCTGGAAAGAAGGTCTGATGAATAAACTGAGAAACTGCAAAGTTAATGGAAGAATGTACAAATGGGTGAAAGCATACTTGCACAACAGAAGAGCCCGAGTACAGATAGACGGACTAAAGAGCAAGAAAGTACTACTGCGTCACGGTGTTCCCCAGGGTGTAGTCATGTCCCCCACACTTTTTCTAATCTTCATCAATGATCTCGTTGCTAATCTACCGCATGGAATTAAAGCGGCAATGTACGCCGATGACCTGGTTCTATGGAGCACAAATGAACCTGCATCAGTGGCCACCAGATTGCTACAAAGTGCTGTAGATACATTTGTTGTATGGGCAAATAGATGGTGTGTCAGCATAAACACTGACAAGTGCAGCACCACCCTATTTACCCCCTCTCCAAAACAAAAGGCAGGAACCATCCAGATAAATGGAACACCCCTAAGAGAAGATAAAGAACCAACATACCTCGGAGTAACATTTGATGGCAGGCTGACATGGAGAAAGCACATCAACAAAGCAGTAGCAAAAGCCAGAAGGAAAATAGCCATCCTGAGAAACTAAGTGGAACCACATGGGGAAAATACTTAGCAAAGTTTATCAACAGAGCATACGACCACACCTGGAATACGGGTCAACTGCGTGGTGTTCGGCATCAAACACCACACTACAAGAGCTGGACAAGGTGCAAAATCAAGCACTTAGAGTCACCACAGGAGGGATGAGATCAACCCCTATAGTGGAAATGGAGAATGGGGAGGACACAAGCACTGAGAGAGCGCAGAAATACGAAAACGCTAATACAAGCAGAAAAGTTCCTCAGCTTGTCAGGCCACCCTATGAAGAACAGATTTGAAAACCTAGCTATGGGGCGGTTGAAAAGAGGTAGTTTTATCCACCAGGCCAAACGACTCTGCAGAGAAACCACCGATCTGCCCACAGTTGGTATCCCCCTAACAACTATTCCAGAGCGAACTCCATGGAAAGATGAGCATAGACTATCATTACAAATCCAGACAAAAGTGAGAGGAATATTTGACAAGGAAGAACAGAACAGTGTGCAGCGCAGAACAGCCACTCTCAGCTTCCTTGATGAAGAATACCCACAGGACCTCTGGATCCGAGTCTACACAGATGGGTCAGCACAAAATGCTGTTCGAAATGGAGGAGCAGGAGTGTACATAGAATACCCAAATAATACTAGGGACACAGCTAGAGTACCGACAGGAAAGTACTGCCATAACTACTGATGCTGAAATTGAGGCAATCAAGATAGCAACAGAGAAATTACTAAATACCAGCAATGGTACACAACTTGTGGTGCTATTGACAGATGCAAAATCAGTACTCGAGGCGCTCCTGTCTGGGAAATTGCCAGTACTAAGGACACTACTTTCTGAACTTAGCAGTCAGCATAAGGTCACCATACAGTGGATACCATCCCACTGTGGAGTACCCGGAAACGACAGAGCTGATCAATTGGCTAAGGAAGGAGCCAAAGAAGAACAGCCTGATGTGCTGATTACATACCACCAAAAGAAAAGAATGATCAAATCAGTCAGAAAGCCACCAAAACCTGCTCAAGATGACTACCACGTTATGGACAGACCAGAACAAGTCATTATTCTGCGCCTCAGAACAGGGCACAATATATTACGCAACCACATGTATACAAAATTCAAGATTGGTGAAACAGCCATGTGCACATGTGAATTGACGTCGCAGACAGCAGAGCACATACTCCAAGACTGCCCAAAATATAACATATCTAGGCAAACTTTCTGGCCTAGAGAGACGACAGTGGAAGATAAACTCTATGGACCGCTGTGTGAACTGAAAAATACAGTTCAATTCACACAAGAGACAGCATTGCAGTTATAGACATATTTCAAGCGAACGAAAGAAGAAGAAGAACAAAGACTGTCTTCACTTTCCCAAGACATTTTCTGGTACCCAGCTTAGGCTGGGTCGACCTGGGACCTGTAAAACTAGACATCAACGCGGATGAGGAGACATGACCACCAAGTCGGCAGATCGCTATTATATAC
Source organism: Cepaea nemoralis (assembly GCA_014155875.1). Taxonomy (NCBI): domain Eukaryota; kingdom Metazoa; phylum Mollusca; class Gastropoda; order Stylommatophora; family Helicidae; genus Cepaea; species Cepaea nemoralis. The sequence goes on from JACEFZ010023597.1 coordinate 260,128, forward strand.
CAGTAGACATTGACCATCAAGTCGGCAGATCGCTATTATATACCAGTAGACATGACCACCAAGTGGACAGATCGTTATTATATACCAGTAGACATGACCACCAAGTGGACAGATCGCTATTATATACCAGTAGACATGACCACCAAGTGGACAGATCGTTATTATATACCAGTAGACATGACCACCAAGTGGACAGATTGCTATTATATACCAGTAGACATTGACCTGGCTTAGAGGTTATGACTTTTCTCCGTAATCTCGTATACTCTCGTCAGGTAACGTGATGACGGTTCAAATGACGGACTGTTAGCCATGCTCCAGAAGACATGCTGCGTCCGAGCTGGACGGCAGCCCAAGTCTAACTCCCTAGTCACGTTTTTCGTGACGCTTCCCTAGTTTCCCTGCGCACTCTATAACTGTACCATTCGGTGCATCTTTTAGGGAAGCTCCCTTCAGCCTTTCTCAGTCTGCTGTGTGTCAGTGACTGATATGTGGCATTATGCCCCCCGCCTTACAAATTAAATGATATTATCATTTAATTCATATACACATATACATTTATTACCCATGACAAATAGCATCACTGACAATCTAAGTTGAATCAATTGCTGAACATGACATTATGATTCCCGTTAATAACGCTCAAAAAAATAAAAATAAAATTACTGACGGGCATGCCCTCCTGCTCACACCCACGGTGAGCGTCATGTGGCCGGCCTATGGGAGGGCCGGACCAACTAATGATACCATTAGTCCCTAACTTGTCCTCACTCTAGCTCAAAACCCGGAGTTGTGGACGAGAGTATCAATCGGTATCATGCTGTCTGTATCAGTTGCCGATCCTCATTTTCGCTGGTTCTGTATATATCTTGCGTTATCATTTAATGGCTGTAGGTGAGGTAGAGGCTGTCGCTGATCACATTCTAATTTAAGGGATATTTCTAATATTATTAAGTGCCGTACCAATAATACAACAATATAATTAATTAAACCAGTAATGTTATAATAGCACCAGCTCTCTTTGTGTAAATAATGATCAATTAACCAATCATATTTCCGTAAATATTCTTTTCTTCTCCTTCACGGATAAACTAATACTCTTCATACTCCAACATGATAAATCTTCTTCTTCAATCGACTGTTGTAATGTGGTATCATTGCCCAATGCTCATACCTGTATGTAGAGAAGCTAACTCATCATGCTTTCATCTACCCATCGGTGCTTGTAAAATGCCAATATAACCATATAAGTTAGTATCCATAAATCATCTTTAACTTTCTGACGATCATATGTCGGTATGATACCGACTGCCTTCGCTATAGCTCAAAGAGAGTTTCCCCAAACCTCTTAGACTAATGACGCTGGTTAGTCCATAGTACACCTCTATATTCACATATCCTGGTACAATTCTAGTGTACTGTTACATCCGCTCAGGGGAGTTGCTTCTATCCCAGTACACCTCACTGCACCCTCACACCACGTGTGTTTTCCTCTGTACCTTTATTATAACAACAATTGACAAACCTTTGCGTATGATCAAGCAGTAAATCAAAACTAATTTGTAAGACCACATGCATAGTCTAAAAACAATATGTAAGGATCTGTATACTACAATTTAGCATAAATACAACAGATTAAATGATCATCACCAACGAAGAAAACAAATTAACACTATTCACTAAGTTTACTATCATTGAACTCATGAACACCCTTAATCACGTGCTGGATTCACGTGAGAACAACATGACATTCTTTTATTTATGACGATGTAAATTAAATTAAATTATCCTTTAACTTTCAGGTGTATTAGACGACTGGTACTGTCATTCATATTTTAGTATCTGTATTTCCATCTTATAACACAGTTCTTCAAGCATATCTGTGTATGTTTATAACCTATCACTGATAAAGTTCTCGTTATTCATGGTTGATTGTTCTCTAAAACGAATATTCCACTGTATAGAACGATTGAAGTAAATTTCATGATTGAATAATCGGACATTGATATAACGAAGTCTCGAACGATGTATCCAAAGCGATTGATTGGTCTTACTTGAAAATTCTAGTCTATGTTGAATATGTTGATTGGAACTTCTTCTGGTCTCGAATATTGATTTGCAGGTTTGGTGATTCAATGTCTTTGAGCAATTTCCCAAAAGCAGTACGATGTGAGAAAATATCCTTAAAGTTGAAATATGCATTGATATCTCTCAGAGTTGATAATGTAGCCAAAGGAATATGTATCGTCTTTTGACAATGTATTGAACCAGATTTGTAACTTGATAACGTGTGATTGCGTATCCTGGTCATGATTTCAGCTTCATAATTGAATGTAGACTGTTTTGTGTATGTAATTCATACTGTCTTCATTGAAGTACGTATTTTAAGATATAATTATCATTTGGTTTCTTGACAATCATTGTAACACTGTACTTTTCAATAAATTCTGTTCTCAAAATTTTTCATGTTCCGAATAATCGAATTTCATTGCATTCGAATTGTTTCATAAAATTTCTCAATTCAAGAATAAATAATATATATGAATGTTTTGAGAATATTGGTTCATAATTTTGAAATAAAATTCACTTGCTTTCTTCCAAGTGTTTAATTCTCAATGTTCACGTATCAATTTGACTTCATCCAAACTATCGTTTCCAGGAATTCAATGATTAATGAATTTTCAAAGTTCAGTGACTTTCGACTGTTTAAATGTAAATTTATAGTCTTGTGTTGTTGTACTTCAAGAAATTTCTTTCGAACGTTCTTGGAGAACTGCGTATAAATGTAATTCCTCTGACAACTGTTTGTCTTTTTATTTTCCTGACGTATTCTTGTGTGTAACAACAGACATGTTGGCACCTAGATTCAAGTATTTGAGACAAAAAATGTGAACTGGCGTATACGGAATCTGACATGTGGATCATACAGTTCGATGCCGTGTTATTAGCACCTTTTTACGAGTTACTATCAGATAATCGGTAGTTGTCTCCTTCGGCGTGCCTGTTATACCAGGTCAGCAACCGAATTAGATGAGAACAAGCGGTACGGAATCAAATGATGAACCTGTAATACTGTAGATCACAGTCGAGATTTTCGAATACCGTCGAACAACATCCTGGTCCAAATGCAATTTTCATGCTCTTCTATCACACATACGTCTTTAAGAGTAATAAATTACTGTCCATGTACGCTTTCCTTCACTTTAACACAGCTATGACTACAACAGTTTATATGTCGATTTATTTCACGTTGAACTACATTTTCCTGTATCTGTGAAGACGAATTGTACTTGAATTTGATCGAATGATAAATGGTATCGTGATCTGAGTTCAAATTTCACATCTTTGTTAACTGTAATAAAGATATTCCATGTTCAGAATCAACAGTAACGACATTTTCGATAATGTTATGATGTTCGTGTCGCCGAAATATCAATAAACATTTGATATTTATGTAGATGAATATAATTACATGTACTGAACTTGCGTAATTTCTGGTATTACTGTCGATTTGTTGTTTGTTCAAGTAACTGTACCTAGTAAATACTGGTATTGAATCTTCATCATCGTCTGTTCTTAAGGTGAATTTCCATTACTCGATACATCAGACAAATGCCATCAAATAGAACAGTTCTTGAACTAAAATCATAAGATCTTCATACTTTCCTTTTCCGGATGTTTTGTGTACGACCAAAATCCTGATGTCATCACCACTGCTCAGACTTGGCTATTTGGTTTTGAGACTATTTCACCAAAATCAATTATATATAATGACGTACGTCTTTATGATAATCTTTAGCATTCGACCTTGACCTTCATTTGTATATGGCTCGATTCGTTAAATTACTGCAAATATGTCGTAAATTGATAATAAATCACGAGTTCGTAATCATTACTACCGGTACAAGACCCCATTTGCCACGAAGTGAAGTTGTAAAGGCTACCGATGCGTCTAGGGTTTGACATAATATGAATAATAATATGAATACCTTCGAGTTCTCCTTGTTTAACTGAAGACCAAAACAGCCACTGGAACAAAACTCCACAACGACTTTCCTCTCGCAAATTGACTTTAATATGTCGACTCAATTACTCACATGTCGACCACACTCAATCGCTCCACAGAAACTTTAGAACACACACACTGGATTAACACAAAGAGCGGCATAACGGACTGTTAGCCATGCTCCAGAAGACATGCTGCGCCCGAGCTGGACGGCAGCCCAAGTCTAACTCCCCCAGTGACGTTTTTCGTGACGCTTCCCTAGTTTCCCTGCGCACTCTATAACTGTACCATTCGGTGCATCTTTTAGGGAAGCTCCCTTCAGCCTTTCTCAGTCTGCTGTGTGTCAGTGACTGATATGTGGCAGACATGACCACCAAGTGGACAGATTGCTATTATATACCAGTAGACATGACCACCAAGTGGGCAGGTCGTTATTATATACCAGTAGACATTGACCACTAAGTGGGCAGATCGTTATTATATACCTGTAGACATGACCACCAAGTGGACAGATCGTTATTATATACCAGTAGACATTGACCACCAATTGGACAGATCGTTATTATATACCAGTAGGGGACGCAGAGGTGTTTCCAAGGCACCAGGGCCGGGTTATATACTGGCCAAGACCTATTGACGCGTCCTCGTCGAGCGTCCTGGGCAACAGGTCCCTTCGGGGTCCTGGCTGAAGTCAATAGGATCGCTGATTCCTCCGAAGTCGGAGAGTGTCTGCCTGTACGGCGAGGAACCACCAGTCTGCACATCAATAAGCCAGACATGGGACAACGGATACTCACGCAAAACTCAGGTCCTGTATGACATCACACTGATGTTGGACAACAGGATGTCTTCATCCGACATACAGGACTTCGCGTTGGAGCTCAAGCCAACGAACACAAGCAAGCAAGCATATACCAGTAGACATGACCACCAAGTGGACAGATCGTTATTATATACCAGTAGACATTGACCACCAAGTGGACAGATCGTTATTATATACCAGTAGACATTGACCACCAATAGGACAGATCGTTATTGTATACCAGTAGACATGACGACCAAGTCGGCAGATCGTTATTATATACCAGTAGACATGACCACCAAGTCATCCACGCCCTCTGGTGGAATTCCATCATCATCGCGAGCCGAGTACATAATATTCTAGTTTCATTAGCCTGTTTCAGGGAATCATTGTTTGTTACTCTGGCAGTACAAGGAATTCGCAACATTCGTCTCAGGAACCACATCTCTGTTGCTTCTGAGTTCTTCCTAATTTGTTCATTTACATTCCAAGATTCACTGCCATACAGCAAAACTGGTTCTATATAGCATTTGAGTACTCTCTTTCTTACATTCGGTGATAATGACTTATTGCACAAGATACTCTTCATTTTCTGAAATGTGGCTTTTGCTTGCCCCATTCTGATTGTTGATTGGCTTCCTGGTTGGTTAATTGGCTGGCTGAGTGGTTTGTTGTTTGAATAGCTGGTAGACTGTCTGGCTGGTTGGTTGATTGGTTGGTTTGTTGTTTGACTAGCTGGTAGACTGTCTGGTTGATTGTTTGATTGGCTGGCTGATTGGTTTGTTGTTTGAATAGCTGGTAGCCTCCTGGCTGGTTGGTTGATTGGCTGGCTGAGTGGTTTATTGTTTGAATAGCTGGTAGCCTCCTGGCTGGTTGGTTGATTGGCTGGTTTGTTGTTTGACTAGCTGGTAGACTGTCTGGCTGGTTGGTTGATTGGCTGGCTGAGTGGTTTGTTGTTTGAATAGCTGGTAGCCTCCTGGCTGGTTGGTTGATTGGCTGGTTTGTTGTTTGACTAGCTGGTAGACTGTCTGGTTGATTGTTTGATTGGCTGGCTGATTAGTTTGTTGTTTGACTAGCTGGTAGACTGTCTGGCTGGTTGGTTGATTGGCTGGCTGAGTGGTTTGTTGTTTGAATAGCTGGTAGCCTCCTGGCTGGTTGGTTGATTGGCTGGTTTGTTGTTTGACTAGCTGGTAGACTGTCTGGCTGGTTGGTTGATTGGCTGGCTGATTGGTTTGTTGTTTGACTAGCTGGTAGACTGTCTGGTTGATTGGTTGATTGGCTGGCTGATTGGTTTGTTGTTTGACTAGCTGGTAGACTGTCTGGCTGGTTGGTTGATTGGCTGGCTGATTGGTTTGTTGTTTGACTAGCTGGTAGACTGTCTGGCTGGTTGGTTGATTAGCTGGCTGATTGGTTTGTTGTTTGACAAGCTGGTAGACTGTCTGGTTGATTGATTGGCTGGCTGATTGGTTTGTTGTTTGACTAGCTGGTATACTGTCTGGTTGATTGATTGATTGGCTGGCTGATTGGTTTGTTGTGTGACTAGCTGGTAGACTGTCTGGTTGATTGATTGATTGGCTGGCTGATTGGTTTGTTGTTTGACTAGCTGGTATACTGTCTGGTTGATTGATTGATTGGCTAGCTGATTGGTTTGTTGTTTGACTAGCTGATAGACTGTCTGGTTGATTGTTTGATTGGCTGGCTGATTGGTTTGTTGTTTGACTAGCTGGTAGACTGTCTGGTTGATTGATTGATTGGCTGGCTGATTGGTTTGTTGTTTGACTAGCTGGTAGACTGTCTGGTTGATTGATTGATTGGCTAGCTGATTGGGTTGTTGTTTGACTAGCTGATAGACTGTCTGGTTGATTGTTTGATTGGCTGGCTGATTGGTTTGTTGTTTGACTAGCTGGTAAACTGTCTGGTTGATTGATTGATTGGCTAGCTGATTGGTTTGTTGTTTGACTAGCTGGTAGACTGTCTGGCTGGTTGGTTAATTGGCTGGCTGAGTGGTTTGTTGTTTGAATAGCTGGTAGCCTCCTGGCTGGTTGGTTGATTGGCTGGTTTGTTGTTTGACTAGCTAGTAGACTGTCTGGTTGATTGATTGATTGGCTGGCTGATTGGTTTGTTGTTTGACTAGCTAGTAGACTGTCTGGTTGATTGATTGATTGGCTGGTTGATTGGTTTGTTGTTTGACTAGCTGGTAGACTGTCTGGCTGGTTGGTTGATGGCTGGTTTGTTGTTTGACTAGCTGGTAGACTGTCTGGCTGGTTGGTCGATTGGCTGGTTTGTTGTTTGACTAGCTAGTAGACTGTCTGGTTGATTGATTGATTGGCTGGCTGATTGGTTTGTTGTTTGACTAGCTAGTAGACTGTCTGGTTGATTGTTTGATTGGCTGGCTGATTGGTTTGTTGTTTGACTAGCTTGTAGACTGTCTGGCTGGTTGGTTGATTGGCTGGCTGATTGGTTTGTTGTTTGACTAGCTGGTAGACTGTCTGGCTGGTTGGTTGGTTGGCTGGCTGATTGGTTTGTTGTTTGACTAGCTGGTAGACTGTCTGGTTGATTGATTGATTGGCTGGCTGATTGGTTTGTTGTTTGACTAGCTGGTAGACTGTCTGGTTGATTGATTGATTGGCTGGCTGATTGGTTTGTTGTTTGACTAGCTGGTAGACTGTCTGGTTGATTGTTTGATTGGCTGGCTGATTGGTTTGTTGTTTGACTAGCTGATAGACTGTCTGGTTGATTGTTTGATTGGCTGGCTGATTGGTTTGTTGTTTGACTAGCTGGTAGACTGTCTGGTTGATTTATTGATTGGCTAGCTGATTGGTTTGTTGTTTGACTAGCTGATAGACTGTCTGGCTGGTTGGTTGATTGGTTGGTTTGTTGTTTGACTAGCTGGTAGACTGTCTGGTTGATTGATTGATTGGCTAGCTGATTGGTTTGTTGTTTGACTAGCTGATAGACTGTCTGGCTGGTTGGTTGATTGGCTGGTTTGTTGTTTTACTAGCTAGTAGACTGTCTGGTTGATTGTTTGATTGGCTGGTTGATTGGTTTGTTGTTTGACTAGCTGGTAGATTGTCTGGCTGGTTGGTTGATTGGCTGGCTGATTGGTTTGTTGTTTGACTAGCTGGTAGACTGTCTGGCTGGTTGATTGATTGGCTGGCTGATTGGTTTGTTTGACTAGCTGGTAGACTGTCTGGTTGATTGATTGATTGGCTGGCTGATTGGTTTGTTGTTTGACTAGCTGGTAGACTGTCTGGTTGATTGTTTGATTGGCTGGCTGATTGGTTTGTTGTTTGACTAGCTGGTAGACTGTCTGGTTGATTGATTGATTGGCTAGCTGATTGGTTTGTTGTTTTACTAGCTGATAGACTGTCTGGCTGGTTGGTTGATTGGTTGGTTTGTTGTTTGACTAGCTGGTAGACTGTCTGGCTGGTTAATTGATTGGTTGGTTTGTTGTTTGACTAGCTGGTAGACTGTCTGGCTGGTTGATTGATTGGTTTGTTTGTTGTTTGACTAGCTGGTAGACTGTCTGGTTGGTTGATTGATTGGTTTTCTGATTGGTTTGGTGTTTGACTAGCTGGTAGACTGTCTGGCTGGTTGGTTGGTTTGTTGTTTGATTAGCTGGTAGACTGTCTGGTTGGTTGATTGATTGGTTGGCTGATTGGTTTGTTGTTTGACTAGCAGATAGACTGTCTGGCTTGTTGATTGATTGGTTGGTTTGTTGTTTGACTAGCAGATAGTCTGTCTGGCTGGTATGTTGATTGGTTGGTTTGTTGTTTGACTAGCAGATAGACTGTCTGGCTGGTTGGTTGATTGATTGGCTGGCTGAATGGTTGTTGTTTGACTAGCTCGTAGACTGTCTGGTTGGTTGATTGATTGGTTGGCTGATTGGTTTTTTGTTTGACTAGCAGATAGACTGTCTGGCTGGTTGGTTGATTGGTTGGTTTGTTGTTTGACTAGCAGATAGACTGTCTGGCTGGTTGATTGATTGGTTGGTTTGTTGTTTGACTAGCAGATAGACTGTCTGGCTGGTTGGTTGATTGGTTGGTTTGTTGTTTGACTAGCTGGTAGACTGTCTGGTTGGTTGATTGATTGGTTGGCTGATTGGTTTGTTGTTTGACTAGTAGATAGACTGTCTGGCTTGTTGATTGATTGGTTGGTTTGTTGTTTGACTAGCAGATAGTCTGTCTTGCTGGTTGATTGATTGGTTGGTTTGTTGTTTGACTAGCAGATAGACTGTCTGGTTGGTTGATTGATTGGTTGGCTGGTTGGTTTTTTGTTTGACTAGCAGATAGACTGTCTGGCTGGTTGGTTGATTGGTTGGTATGTTGTTTGACTAGCAGATAGACTGTCTGGCTGGTTGATTGATTGGTTGGTTTGTTGTTTGACTAGCAGATAGACTGTCTGGCTGGTTGGTTGATTGATTGGCTGGCTGATTGGTTGTTGTTTGACTAGCTGGTAGACTGTCTGGTTGTTTGATTGATTGGTTGGCTGATTGGTTGTTGTTTGACTAGCTGGTAGACTGTCTGGCTGGTTAATTGATTGGTTGGTTTGTTGTTTGACTAGCTGGTAGACTGTCTGGCTGGTTGGTTGATTGGTTGGTTTGTTGTTTGACTAGCTGGTAGACTGTCTGGTTGGTTGATTGATTGGTTGGCTGATTGGTTTGTTGTTTGACTAGCAGATAGACTGTCTGGCTTGTTGATTGATTGGTTGGTTTGTTGTTTGACTAGCAGATAGTCTGTCTGGCTGGTTGATTGATTGGTTGGTTTGTTGTTTGACTAGCAGATAGACTGTCTAGTTGGTTGATTGATTGGTTGGCTCGTTGGTTTTTTGTTTGACTAGCAGATAGACTGTCTGGCTGGTTGGTTGATTGGTTGGTATGTTGTTTGACTAGCAGATAGACTGTCTGGCTGGTTGATTGATTGGTTGGTTTGTTGTTTGACTAGCAGATAGACTGTCTGGCTGGTTGGTTGATTGATTGGCTGGCTGATTGGTTGTTGTTTGACTAGCTGGTAGACTGTCTGGTTGTTTGATTGATTGGTTGGCTGATTGGTTGTTGTTTGACTAGCTGGTAGACTGTCTGGCTGGTTAATTGATTGGTTGGTTTGTTGTTTGACTAGCTGGTAGACTGTCTGGCTGGTTGATTGATTGGTTGGATTGTTGTATGACTAGCTGGTAGACTGTCTGGTTGGTTGATTGATTGGTTGGCTGATTAGTTTGGTGGTTGACTAGCTGGTAGACTGTCTGGCTGGTTGGTTGATTGGTTGGTTTGTTGTTTGACTAGCTCGTAGACTGTCTGGTTGGTTGATTGATTGGTTGGCTGATTGGTTTTTTGTTTGACTAGCAGATAGACTGTCTGGCTGGTTGGTTGATTGGTTGGTTTGTTGTTTGACTAGCAGATAGACTGTCTGGCTGGTTGATTGATTGGTTGGTTTGTTGTTTGACTAGCAGATAGACTGTCTGGCTGGTTGGTTGATTGATTGGCTGGCTGATTGGTTGTTGTTTGACTAGCTGGTAGACTGTCTGGTTGATTGATTGATTGGCTGGCTGATTGGTTGTTGTTTGACTAGCTGGTAGACTGTCTGGCTGATTGTTTAATTGGTTGGTTTGTTATTTGACTAGCTGGTAGACTGTCTGGCTGGTTGATTGATTGGCTGGCTGATTGGTTTGTTGTTTGACTAGCTGGTAGACTGTCTGGCTGGTTGGTTGATTGGTTGGTTTGTTGTTTGACTAGCAGATAGTCTGTCTGGCTGGTTGATTGATTGGTTGGTTTGTTGTTTGACTAGCAGATAGACTGTCTAGTTGGTTGATTGATTGGTTGGCTCGTTTGTTTTTTGTTTGACTAGCAGATAGACTGTCTGGCTGGTTGGTTGATTGGTTGGTATGTTGTTTGACTAGCAGATAGACTGTCTGGCTGGTTGATTGATTGGTTGGTTTGTTGTTTGACTAGCAGATAGACTGTCTGGCTGGTTGGTTGATTGATTGGCTGGCTGATTGGTTGTTGTTTGACTAGCTGGTAGACTGTCTGGATGTTTGATTGATTGGTTGGCTGATTGGTTGTTGTTTGACTAGCTGGTAGACTGTCTGGCTGGTTAATTGATTGGTTGGTTTGTTGTTTGACTAGCTGGTAGACTGTCTGGCTGGTTGATTGATTGGTTGGATTTGTTGTTTGACTAGCTGGTAGACTGTCTGGTTGGTTGATTGATTGGTTGGCTGATTGGTTTGGTGTTTGACTAGCTGGTAGACTGTCTGGCTGGTTGGTTGATTGGTTGGTTTGTTATTTGACTAGCTGGTAGACTGTCTGGTTGGTTGATTGATTGGTTGGCTGATGGTTTGTTGTTTGACTTAGCAGATAGACTGTCTGGCTTGTTGATTGATTAATTGGTTTGTTGTTTGACTAGCAGATAGTCTGTCTGGCTGGTATGTTGATTGGTTGGTTTGTTGTTTGACTAGCAGATAGACTGTCTGGCTGGTTGGTTGATTGATTGGCTGGCTGAATGGTTGTTGTTTGACTAGCTCGTAGACTGTCTGGTTGGTTGATTGATTGGTTGGCTGATTGGTTTTTTGTTTGAATAGCAGATAGACTGTCTGGCTGGTTGGTTGATTGGTTGGTTTGTTGTGTGACTAGCAGATAGACTGTCTGGCTGGTTGATTGATTGGTTGGTTTGTTGTTTGACTAGCAGATAGACTGTCTGGCTGGTTGGTTGATTGATTGGCTGGCTGATTGGTTGTTGTTTGACTAGCTGGTAGACTGTCTGGTTGATTGATTGATTGGCTGGCTGATTGGTTTGTTGTTTGACTAGCTGATAGACTGTCTGGTTGATTGATTGATTGGCTGGCTGATTGGTTTGTTGTTTGACTAGCTGGTAGACTGTCTGGTTGATTGATTGATTGGCTGGCTGATTGGTTTGTTGTTTGACTAGCCGGTAGACTGTCTGGTTGATTGATTGATTGGCTGGCTGATTGGTTTGTTGTTTGACTGGCTGGTAGACTGTCTGGCTGGTTGGTTGGTTGGCTGGCTGATTGGTTTGTTTTTTGACTAGTTGGTAGACTGTCTGGCTGGTTGGTTGATTGGCTGGCTGATTGGTTTGTTGTTTGACTAGCAGATAGACTGTCTGGCTGGTTGGTTGATTGGTTGGTATGTTGTTTGACTAGCAGATAGACTGTCTGGCTGGTTGATTGATTGGTTGGTTTGTTGTTTGACTAGCAGATAGACTGTCTGGCTGGTTGGTTGATTGATTGGCTGGCTGATTGGTTGTTGTTTGACTAGCTGGTAGACTGTCTGGTTGTTTGATTGATTGGTTGGCTGAGTGGTTGTTGTTTGACTAGCTGGTAGACTGTCTGGCTGGTTAATTGATTGGTTGTTTTGTTGTTTGACTAGCTGGTAGACTGTCTGGCTGGTTGATTGATTGGTTGGATTGTTGTTTGACTAGCTGGTAGACTGTCTGGCTGGTTGATTGATTGGTTGGCTGATTGGTTTGGTGTTTGACTAGCTGGTAGACTGTCTGGCTGGTTGGTTGATTGGTTGGTTTGTTATTTGACTAGCTGGTAGACTGTCTGGTTGGTTGATTGATTGGTTGGCTGATTGGTTTGTTGTTTGACTTAGCAGATAGACTGTCTGGCTTGTTGATTGATTAATTGGTTTGTTGTTTGACTAGCAGATAGTCTGTCTGGCTGGTATGTTGATTGGTTGGTTTGTTGTTTGACTAGCAGATAGACTGTCTGGCTGGTTGGTTGATTGATTGGCTGGCTGAATGGTTGTTGTTTGACTAGCTCGTAGACTGTCTGGTTGGTTGATTGATTGGTTGGCTGATTGGTTTTTTGTTTGACTAGCAGATAGACTGTCTGGCTGGTTGGTTGATTGGTTGGTTTGTTGTTTGACTAGCAGATAGACTGTCTGGCTGGTTGATTGATTGGTTGGTTTGTTGTTTGACTAGCAGATAGACTGGCTGGTTGGTTGATTGATTGGTTGGCTGATTGGTTGTTGTTTGACTAGCTGGTAGACTGTCTGGTTGATTGATTGATTGGCTGGCTGATTGGTTGTTGTTTGACTAGCTGGTAGACTGTCTGGCTGATTGTTTAATTGGTTGATTTGTTATTTGACTAGCTAGTAGACTGTCTGGCTGGTTGATTGATTGGCTGGCTGATTGGTTTGTTGTTTGACTAGCTGGTAGACTGTCTGGCTGGTTGGTTGATTGGTTGGTTTGTTGTTTGACTAGCCGGTAGACTGTCTGGCTGGTTGATTGATTGGCTGGCTGATTTGTTTGTTGTTTGAATAGCTGGTTAGACTGTCTGGTTGATTGATTGATTGGCTGGCTGATTGGTTTGTTGTTTGAGTAGCTGGTAGACTGTCTGGCTGGTTGGTTGATTGGTTGGTTTGTTGTTTGACTAGCTGGTAGACTGTCTGGCTGGTTGGTTGGTTGGCTAGCTGATTGGTTTGTTGTTTGACTAGCTGGTTAGACTGTCTGGTTGATTGATTGATTGGCTGGCTGATTGGTTTGTTGTTTGACTAGCTGATAGACTGTCTGGTTGATTGATTGATTGGCTGGCTGATTGGTTTGTTGTTTGAACTGGCTGGTAGACTGTCTGGCTGGTTGGTTGGTTTGTTTTTTGACTAGTTGGTAGACTGTCTGGTTGTTTGATTGATTGGCTAGCTGATTGGTTTGTTGTTTGACTAGCCGGTAGACTGTCTGGTTGATTGATTGATTGGCTGGCTGATTGGTTTGTTGTTTGACTAGCTGGTAGACTGTCTGGTTGATTGATTGATTGGCTGGCTGATTGGTTTGTTGTTTGACTAGCTGGTAGACTGTCTGGCTGGTTGGTTGATTGGCTGGCTGATGGTTTGTTGTTTGACTAGCTGGTAGACTGTCTGGCTGTTGATTGATTGATTGGCTGGCTGATTGGTTTGTTGTTTGACAAGCTGGTAGACTGTCTGGCTGATTGGTTGATTGGCTGGCTGATTGGTTTGTTGTTTGACTAGCTGATAGACTGTCTGGTTGATTGATTGATTGGCTGGCTGATTGGTTTGTTGTTGACTAGCTGTAGACTGTCTGGTTGATTGATTGATTGGCTGGCTGATTGTTTGTTGTTTGACTAGCTGATAGACTGTCTGGTTGGTTGATGGTTGGCTGGCTAATTGGTTTTTTTGTTTGACTAGTTGGTAGACTGTCTGGCTGGTTGGTTGATTGGCTTGGCTGATTGGTTTTTTTGACTAGCATGTTATGACTGTCTGGTTGATTGATTGGATTGCTGGCTGATTGGTTTAGTTGTTTGACTAGCATGAATAGACTGTCTGCTGGTTGGGTGGTATTGGTGGGTTTGTTGTTTGACTAGCTAGGATAGACTAGTCTGGCTGGTTGGTTGATTGTTGGTTTGTTGTTTGACTAGCATGAATAGACTGTCTGGCTGGTTGGTTGATTGGCTGTCTGGATTGGTTGGTTTGTTGTTTGACTAGCTGGTAGACTGGTAGGCTGATTGGTTCGCTGGCTAATTGATTTGTTGTTTGACTAGCTGGTAGACTGGTAGGCTGGTTGATTCACTGGCCGATTGACTCCCCGACTGGTTGGTTTCTTGGCTGGCTGGTAAACGGCCTGGCTAGTTTAATTGTTGTTTTGCTGGTTTGTAGATGGCTGTTTAATTGGTCGACAGGTTTACTGGTTGGCTGGCTGAATGGCGGTTTTAGCAGGTTGCTTGCTTCATAAACTCATATTACTATAGACAAATCGGCTCTCAGCTAGTTATTCCTTTGGAAGATTTAGTTGTAACTCTAGGTTCGATACTTTGACGTTTAAGATGTTATATAGTTAGTTTAATATCCTTTTACAGGACGTTGAAGTCAACTCTAGCATTTTCATGCTGTTTGTGATCTCTTGGCAAGTTTACGTTCAGTAGTTTGCCATTGTTTTCTGAACAACCGACACTCTTACCATTTCGTAAAAAAACCAGCGCAAGGCCGCCTGCTGCCAAATCGCCCACAGCTGTGTTTGTTTAAGTCGTTAGAGCCCAGAAAATGATCTCGCAACTAAGGGAGAGACCATGGGGTAAAAGACTTCCTCCTGACCCACATCC
>JACEFZ010023597.1:280000-285638 GCA_014155875.1 Cepaea nemoralis
GTAACGTGATGACGGTGAGAATCAGCAGTGGTTCGAATCGCATCGGTAACATACGGGGTATGTGAGCCGGCCGCTCAGAAAGCAATGGCAAACTACTGAGCGTAATCTTGCCAAGAAATCAACATACAGCTGAAAGATGCTGGTGTTGACAGCGATGTCCTGTAAAGGATATGCAAAAAAAAAAGGGACATTTATAACATCAGATGGAAGATGTACAACAGAGAGTAAGAGCAGAATAGGGCAAGCAAAGGCAGCATTTCAAAAAATGAAGAGTATCTTGTGCAATAGGTCACTATCACTGAGTGTAAGAAAGAAAGTGCTGAAATGCTATGTAAAACCAGTTTTGCTGTATGGCAGTGAATCTTGGAATGTAAATGAACAAATTAAGAAGAAATTAGAAGCAACAGAGATGTGGTTCCTGAGACGAATGTTACGAATTCCTTGGACTGCCAAAGTAACTAACAACGACTGCCTGAAACAGGCTAATGAAACTAGAACATTATATACAACAATAAGAAAGAGACAAACATCTTTCTTTGTTCTTGTAATGAGAAGAGATGCATTGGAGAACATCGTAACAACTGGAAAGATCGAGGGGAAGAGAGGCAGAGGCAGACCAGAGAAATGATGCTGAATGGATTGAGACGGTGGCACGGAGGAATATCAGCAGCAGAGTTGATCCAGAACACCGAAGACCGAGATCTGTGGAGAGACATGAACGCCTACGCCAGCTGGCAGGGCACATGATGATGATGTTTGTCTGGGTGTCTTTGTTCTTAATACCTGATATAAAGGACATATGTAAATGGATAATTGTGTTGGTGGGCAATTTTATGTGTACGTCTTCATGCTCGTTTCGGAGATCATGCTGCAATCACCAAGAGAAACTCATGACTTTTGGACTTACATGTTCAATCAATCAATCAATCATGTGCCATGCCGGAAAGCGTGGGCGGTCATGACTTGCCATTTCACTCGATCACCAGTGTCGTGGATCAGCTCAGTGTTCCTGTCTCTTCCATGCCATGTGGCCAAGCCATCCAGGTATTTTCCTCTCGGTCTTCCTCTTGGTCTGTTCCCATGTTACATGTTAAAAATAACAAATTCTTATAACACCAAAAACCAAGAACACGTAAAACACTTCATTATGTGATCGCTTCTCGGCCTTTAGGCTATAATCAAAGTGTAGTATCTACACCTGATCTTGCCAGGACCATCAGCGGAGGCGGTCGGCCTAATGACACTTAAGGACGCGGAGACCTGATGTGGTGGCCCTGGCTTAATTATATAAAATCAAAACACCGAGGAGAACAAGATCATACTCAGAATCATGTTTCACAAACTAAAATACTTTGGTTATAGTTAACGCCACAGCGGCTAGGATATAAACGTGATAAAAGGCAGGTTTTCTGGCAGAAGAGGCAGGGTCTGCCAGCAAGGAGATAAACACAGGACACATACGGAATCTTGGCCATGAACATACACGAGGCTGCAGAACTGGCAAATGATCGAGAGTCTTTTTTCGAAGGCCGCAATGAGAGCGACGTCCTGCAACAGACCGGCTGCACAATTATGGTGCTTTTGATGTTGGAAATTAAATTTGACAGTTGCGAGTTTAAGTTTCTACTTTCTTTGGCTTGTGTGATAAACTGTGTGCTCTCGGGTAGTCTTCTTTGGTGCTTGAGCTGGCTCGGTAGCCTGCTGTACTTTTCAGGCCTGGTGCAGAATTCTTATCACTTCTTATTACTTCATTATTCCAGTCCTATTACACATTCTGTGTGACTAACTTTAATACTATTATAGCACATGCTGCTTGGTTTATTAAAACTCGACTTTGTTGGCTGGACCACAAAGTCATGCATAACTTTGCTATAGCTTTCATTTTAGATATATCACTTTTCAGGCATGTTCTCATCAGCTCTCTTACCTGTGGCTACGTTTCTTCAATATACTCATTCATTTTTTAACCATATTTTGTGTGTTTTATTTTCCATGACACGGAAATCCAGCGTAAGAACTAGTAATGTAAGATATTCATCTTCATCGATTTTCTCTCCATACTGACACTGGCAGACGGGCCTCGGAGGACCACAATGGACCGAATGGCGTAGTGGGGCTAAGCGGCCTTTAAAAAACATGTAGCTTTATCCCTTGTTAGTATTTGATGGACTAAATACAGTCTCTTTATTTTTTCCTTATAGTTGATTTTAAGAAACCGAGCGTCGTTAGCTCAAGTACAACCAAATAATGTAGAGTACCGAAAACAGACATAGAGGATGGCGTTCACTTCTGCTATTATAGTACGCTGATTTCTTTCTAAGGCTTTAGTTGACATACGATACTTGCTTCACTAGTACTCTACACTGATATATTTCTATCCAGGCAGATTTGACTTCAACATATCAAAAGTTACGGAAAGAAGGTCAGAAATATATGTAAATTTCACACCCTACATCATGGGTCGAACGTGTGAGGGCGGGGTGGGAAAGGGTAGGTATCTTTCACATCATACAGCAAAGTGTATATCTTTCTGCAACCGTATGAGTAGAAGAGAGGTATTGAAAAGAGGAACTTCCTCCCACCACTGTTTCTATGCTTGCTTCCTTGATTCAAAAACAAAAATTCTAAATTCGGCCTCGTTCAACCTGCTTCTTCAGCCTTGGTTAGAGTTGAGGTCCGTGGTTTTTGTGGGTTTAATCCTGTTTTTGTCTATGAGCTCTTGCGAGTATCGCTTCTTCTTCTTCTTCTTCAGCATTCCGAGCCATTGAGGTTCTTTGCTGCAGATACAAGCCGTCTCAATTCGTCTCTCTGGTTGACCTTTTCTTGCCAGTCGCTGATTCCAAGTGCTTGTAGGTCTGTATGTATATTATCTCTCCACCGACTTCTTGGTCTACCTCGGGGTCTACGGTCATTTGTTTCCCTATTATCTTCCATTCTTTTTATATGCCCCAGCCATTGCAGTCTATTAGCCTTCATGATACCAGTGATTAGCGGGGACTTAAACAAATCATAAATGTCTTTGTTGCTTCTTCTTTTCCACTCTCCACTTTGTGTATCCCTAATGGGCTCAAAGATACGTCTTAAGACTTTGTTCTCAAAGGTTTGTAACAAGTCGCTTACTTGCTTTAAAAACAAAATTCAAACTTCGGCCTCGTTCAGCCTGCTTCTTTCAGCTGTAGTTATTGTTGAGGTCCGTGATTTTTGTGGGTGTGTTCACTCTGATTCTTGTCTTCTGCGCTCTTACGAGTTGGTTCTGGCCCGGACTAGTTACATCGGCTTTTGTGTCTGTGACGTCAGGGAGGGGGGGGGGGGGGGTTGGTCGGCGGCTGTCTTATGTGCCCGTCTCCTCTGGTGGTTTCTTTTGTTAGTGAAGGCTCCTGTCTCGTCTGGCTCGACTGGTTGCAGTCCTTATAAGGACTTTTCATATGGTGTTTTTGCCTCCTTTTTGTGTATTGCCTGTAGAAGCTTTTCTATGTGCTTTCCTCCTTGCGCTTGTTTTCTCTTTCGCGTTTGAGTTCTTGCTGTCTTTCGATTGCTTCCTCTTTGGTCAGCCATGGGATGGCCTCTCCGTCATCTATATAGTTCTCGAGGTCGGTCTCACTGTCATAGTGTATCTCCGGTTAATCTATCGGGTTCCCCCTTAGTTTCTTGGACATCTTCTTTCCTTTTTCTTCCTGTCGCCTTGTGAATTCCTCGTGCCTGAGTCCCTCTTGAATTTCCCGTCTCTTTGCCGCTTCTACGCACTCCTCCAAGGTAGGTCCCTCTGTAGGCCACTCCACGCCGTCATCAGGGTCCTCATCTTGTCTTTCTTCGGCTGTCTCTCGGGATGTTGGTTTCCCCTTGAATGTCTCGGCCGTTGAGGTTCGGCTCCTGGTTTTATCTTGCGATTCCGGCTCGGTTTTTTGATGGATTTCATCTTGCGGATTTTCTGTGGTCTCTTGCATGGCTTATGTTGGTTTGCTTTGAATTGATTTAATTTAAGCTTGTAGCCGCTCTCTCCGCTTTAATGGTGCGTAACATTCTTACGAGTGTCCTATCTCGGATTGGTTATATACGCTTTTGTGTCTGTGACGTCAGCTGGGGAGTTGATCGATGAGTTCTCCTGTGTGCTCGTGTCTTCTTGCGGTTTCTTTGTTCAGTGTTGTCTTCTGGCTCGTTTGGCTTGACTGGTTGCAGTCCCTATAAGGACTCTTTATTTGATTTTTGGTTAAATTTCCTCTTGCTCTTATTTTGTCTCATCTTCTCATAGTTTTCATGGTATTCTTCCTCATTTGTTTCCAGATGAGTTGCTTTTCCATATGATATTTTTCGTTCCATGTGGGGAGATCATTGTCGCACTCCTTGCATCGCAGTCTAGTTTGCTTTTTCCTCTCTTCGAAATCCGCTTTATATATTTCTCTCCTCTAGCAGAGAACTAAAGGCATGTGGCATCCAAGATATGCAGCGTGGAAGCCGACAAGAAGACGGGCGGAGAGAATCTACCTGCGAGCTGTAGCAAACAATAAGAACCTCAAACAGCCTCTAACGAAGCTACCACGAGGAAGGACGACGACAACCCACCACAAACAAGAGCCAAACCTACTGAGAAGCAGAGAGAGAGAGAGAGAGAGAGAGAGAGAGAGAGAGAGAGAGAGAGAGAGAGAGAGAGAGAGAGAGAGAGAGAGAGAGAGGAGAAAGACACCAGAGTCGGAAACATCGACTCACCGACAAGCAAGTGGGTTGTCAAGCGTATCCAAGCGGAGCTGACAGACGAACAGATCCTGAATCCGATTCTTGAAGGCAGAGCGACTCCTTACCTACTCCAAGATTCCTACAACCTTGGCGGTAGTGACGACATAGGGCAGCGAGATGCAGCCCACAGTATCAATCTACAAGAAAATGCAACAGCCAGAGAGATTCATCCCAAGAGTCACCCAATGTTCAAGATGCCAGAGGGCCGACCATAGCAGAGCAACATGTCGCAGTAAGACAGAGATCTGTCGATACTTGGCCGATCACCACGCCTTCAAGGAGTGTTCGCTGGCCAAACAGGGCCGGATTTACGAGCACCCAACAACAAAAGAAAGTGCGCTAACTGCCTAGGTAAACATGGAGCAAGATACTTGGGCTGTCCGTGCCTGCAGAGACACAGAGACATCTCTAAGATCGCCATTACTACAAAGACACCGTACAACGAAGCAATACAGAGGTGCGAGACAGCCACGTACTGCTCACAAGTGGAAAGAGCTCAACTGCAAGACCAGATAAACGAGCTAAAGAAGCAAGTCAAGTTACTTCTAACACCGTCACAAACCAGCGACAATGAAAAACTGCTGGCTGAAATAAAGGAGACCCAGCAAAACATTAAGCAAGAAGTGGAACATATGGCACTGATAAAAAAGGAGAGAGAAGAAATCCTGCAAACCATTAAATCAGAGAGAGAATTGCAAAAAGCTGAAATGGAACTTTTCCAAAACAAACCAACAGAAGCCATACAAGAAAACACAGACAAACCGCAAGATGAAAACCAACAAGAGAGCGAGCCTGAACCGCAAGCTAAAGCCAGCAGCCCAACCACGACGCCCCAGAAATTCAAGGGGAAACCAATATACCGCCCAGACCTCTGAAGATAACCTAGAGGGCACCATGACGACCCGGG